>CAUYPK010006611.1:0-42911 GCA_963574355.1 Loris lydekkerianus
TAACCTAAAATTGACTATCTTGCCCAGTTTTAAATAGTCCAGTGGTATTAAGTATGTTCATATTTTTGCTCAACCATTACCATCATTCATCTCCTTAACTATTTTCATCTTGCAAAACTGAAACTTTGTACCCATTAAATAGTAAGTCCCCATTTCTCCCTTCTCCAGCCTCTGGCAACCACCATTCTTCTATCTGTGTGACTTTGATCACTCTAGGTACCTGAAATAAGTGGAATCATACAGTATTTGTCTTTTCATGACTGATTTCTTTCTTTCTTTCTTTTTTTTACTTAAGACAGAGTCTCACTTTGTTGCCCTTAGCACAGTGCCATGGCATCTCAGCTCACAGCAACCTATAGCTCCTGGGCTTAGGCGATTCTCCTGCCTCGGCCTCCTGAATAGCTGGGACTACAGGCGCCCGCCACAACGCCCAGCTATTTGTTTTGTTGTTGTTGTTGCAGTTTGGCTGGGGCTGGGTTTGAACCCGCCACCCTCAGTATATGGGGCCAGCGCCCTACTCACTGAGCCATAGGCGCCGCCCGTGACTGACTTATTTCATTTAGCATAATGTCCTCAAGATTGAGCCATGTTGTAGCATGTGTCAGAATTTCCTTTCTTTACAAATCTGAATAATATTCCATTGTAGGTACATACACCACGCTTTGCCTATCGTTTATTTGTTGAGGGACACTTTGGTTGTTTCCACCTTTTAGCTATTGTGAATAATGCTGCCTTGCACATGAATGTGCAAATATTCACGCTTTCAATTCTTTTAGGTATATACCAAAATTGCCGGATCAAATGGTAATTCGATGTTTAATTTTTTAAGGAGCCATCAGGCTGTTTTCTGCAACAACTGTACCATTTTACATTCCCACCAGTAGTCCACAAGGATTCTACCTTCTCCATCTCCTTGCTAACATTTGTTATTTTCTGTTTCTTTTTTAGTATTAGCCATTCTAATGTGTGTGATGTGGTTTCACTTTGTCACCTTGGGTAGAGTGCTGTGGTGTCATAGCTCACAGCAACCTCAAACTCTTGGACTCAAGCGATTCTCTTGCCTCAGCCTCCCGAGTAGCTGTGGACTACTGGTGCCCATCACAATGCATGACTATTTTTAGAAAGGGTCTCATTCTAGCTCAGGCTGGTCTCAAACTCATGAGCTCAGGCGATGTGCCCCCCTCGGCCTCCCAGAGTGCTGGGATTACAGGCGCCGACCACCTTGCCCCTCCTTATCCAGCATCTTTTCGTGAGTATTTTTGTCATATATATATCCTCTTTGGAGAAATGTCTATTGAAGTCCTTTGCTCATTATTGAATCTGGCTTTTTTTATTGTCCAGTTTTAGGAGTTTTCTGTATCTTCTATTTTTTTTTAATTTATTTATTTTTATTGCTAAATCATAGCTGTGTACATGAGTGCCTTTTGTTGAATTTAAAGATCTGGTCTTCACACACTATTAAGTGGCTGGGAAGTGTCAAGATTGTATAGAAAAGGAAGAACTCTCTCTCCTTCTGTTACTGACCCATTCATTCAGTGGAGGAAGGCATAGAATAGAGTGTGCATCTGTAATGTCCCTACCAGACCGTAAGGTGCTTGAGGAGAGGAAGCGAATCTTATACACACCCAGAGAGGAGGTACCAAGCATATGCTCAGGAGGCCAATGCATGTGCTCAGGAGGAAAACAATTCTAGGGTAGAACTGAGGCTCAGTCACTAGCTGGGTGTGTGAACTTGAACACATCATCTACTCTGGATTTTTTCACCTGTAAAGGGAATAATAATAATGATGATGCCTTGTAGGGATGGTGTCACTAATAAGTACACTAATTCATGTAAAATGCCTCTTATGCCTGGTACGTGGGGCTTTCACTCAATGTTTGTTTGTTTTTTGCTGGGGATGGGTTTGAACCCACCACCTCTGGCATATGGGGCTGGTGCCTTACTCCTTTGAGCCACAGGCACTGCCCAACTTTCACTCAATGTTTGTCTTCCTATCTCTGTTGTAGACGAGCTTCCTTGATTGTAGTCCCAGCTTAATAAACACCTGCCGGTTTAGCTGTGCCTTGAGTTGATGGGCCTCAGGGCTCATGCTTGCTGAGCTGGGTCATTCTGCAGCAAAGACTTAACTGAGGTCCCTATACTTTCCTCTGAATCCATGTCAGGGAAGAGTCCCCACTCCTCTTCTGTCACACAACTATGAATGCAACATAGACAAAAGACAGGAAAAATGAAATTTCAACCCAATGTTCTTGTCTGGACATCCATTTCTTTGTAGGGGCTGCACCTAGGCACCCTTTCCTATGGGAGTGTATTTGTATCTGTCACAGCACCTAGCAACCCTAGCAATGAACATCTATGGAGCACTGAATATGAATCATGAAGTGTGCTAAACACTTAATGGATGTTAATCCATTTAAGCTTCATAATAAACCCTCTCATTAGGTTCTATGACCATCATTTTGCAGATGAGGAAGATTAAGAAAGGGAGATTAAGAAAACCACTCAAGGCCAGGTACGGTGGCTCATGCCAATCTGTAGTCTGAGTGCTTTGAGGAGTGAAGATGGGAGGATCACTTGAGGCCAGGAGTTCAAGGCTGCAGTAAGCTACAATGTATCACTGCACTCCTGCCTGGGCAACAGAGCCAGATCTCTTAAAAAAAAAAAAGAAACAAAGAAAGGCTTGGTGCCCATAGCTTAGTGAATAGGGCGCCGGCCACATACATCAAAGCTGGCGGGTTGGAGCCCCACCTGGGCCTGCTAAACAACAATGACAACTGCAACAAAAAAATAGCCAGGCTTTGTGGCTGGCACCTGTAGTCCCAGCTACTTGGGAGGCTGAGGTGAGAGAATCACTTGAGCCCAAGAGTTGGAGGTTGCTGTGAGCTGTGACGCCATAGCACTCTACTGAGGGCGACATAGTGAGAATCTGTCTTAAAAAAAAAGGAAAATCCTTCAAGACTACATGGCTACTAAATGCTAGAATTGGGATTTGAACCCAGGCAGTCTGGCCGTAGAGCTCTTAACCACTAAATACTCCCTAAATACTTGCTTCACATACATGCTTGAAAAATATGTGTTAAATGTCTGTTAAGGAAAAAGCAACTGAGCCATCATGGCATGCAGTCATCCTCCACACAAAGATAAAGATGAAAGGAGGGCTTTGTTCCTTGTTCTGAAGGCATCTGCCCTGGTTTTCCTCAACTTGAACCCCAGCTTCTTTAGAGCATCACTTCATTCATTGGATGTCCAGACAGGCCTTGTTTAAAGTGTTTTATCTTGTGGCCCCCAAGAAAGCTTTAAATTATTCTCTTTTAAGCACTGACAAGAAATCAGCTTTCTATTAGCTGTGATCTTTGCTTCTTGAGAAATAGGCCAAGGGACTGAATGGGCCATTTTTTCACTTTGCTTCTTGCTGATCAGCAGGTCAAGTCTGGCACCGATAAACTAAAGGATACCAGCCTTTCCCTTCCTGATACTGATTGCCTCTCATAGCAGGACTCTAAGTTCTTATGCTGACCTTTACAGTGTCTGAGAAGTCAGCCACTACAAAAAATGGGAATGGGTGCCCATCTGAAAGTTGCCACAAGGCAATCTGGGCCTCCCTGGCCCCAGAGTAAAATCAATGTTTTACTAAAAAGAATCCATTTGGGACATCCCTCCCAGGGTCATAAATTTTGCTGAAAGTGATCTCTTTTATTAACTTTCAAAACTTTGGTATTTCCCCCAAATACCTTACAGTTCTGAGTATATATGAAAAAACCTACTTAGAGTGACTCATATCACAATTATACTTGGACATAGAGACAGACCTTGGGATTAAGCTTTTAATCCGTTCATTACAGGAGAGAAAAAAATCCTTCCCATTGCTGCAAATCTCCTTAGGCATTGTGATTGCTTCTAGAAAAAGATAATCCTATTTGAAGAAATATTGAATTTTATAAAAAATAGTACTGAGTTACATTTGACCAGCAGATATTCAGAATTTGTCATTGTTAGTCTAAGAA
The DNA here is from genome assembly GCA_963574355.1 of Loris lydekkerianus. Lineage (NCBI taxonomy): Eukaryota > Metazoa > Chordata > Mammalia > Primates > Lorisidae > Loris > Loris lydekkerianus. The sequence continues at coordinate 4,006 of CAUYPK010006611.1, forward strand.
AGGGTTATAGGTGACATGCATTTTATTTGAAAATTTATTGAGTATAGCTCAGCCCCTGTATTTCAAGCGGCTAAGGTGCTAGCCACATACACAAGAGCTGGCAGGTTCAAATCCAGCCCAAACAACAATGACTACTACAACCAAAAAAAAAAAAAAAAAAAAAAAAAAGCTGGGCGTTGTGACAGGCCCCTGTAGTCCCGACTACTTGGGAGCTGAGGCAAGAGAATTGCTTAAGCCCAGGAGTTGGAGGTTTCTGTGAGCTGTGATGCCATGGCACTCTACCCAGGGCGACAGCTTGAGGCTCTGTCTCAAAAAAAAAAAAAAAAAAAAAAGTATTGAGTACATCTTGTCCATCTTTGCAATTTTAATAAATAAATCTTAATAAGATCCTATAGCTCCTATATTTTTGCCATTAATTAGACATTTAATCATACTATTCTTTTGACATCTCTTGTATTCTTGTAGAGTTAATTAGCCCTTGAATTTACATGCACACATTTTACCTTCCCAAGCAATATATAAATTAATTAAGTCAAAGATTGCGCTCCTCTGATCCTTAATCAGCAGTATAGTTTTATACACAGAGGACAGATAATTATGTGTTACTCCCAAAGGCCTAGTTTATTTTTTTCCAGCCCAGATTATATAGCAGACAAGTAGAGTACACAGGCTCCTCTGCCCAATTTGTGGAACGTGGAGATCGTGTATGCAAAGAACTTAACAAGGGCCAGGTACATGGAGGGAGCTTGGGAACTGGCTGGCTGACGTCAATACCAGCAGTAACACAACTGCCCCATAATATTCTTCAGTGGCTAGAAGGGCTTTCCGTTGTGTCCTTCGTCTGATAGTGGCTTCCCAGGGGCTGGTGACAAACACACCCTAAGTAGGAGGATGATGCTAAACCTATCTGAACCTTTTTTCTAGTTACTTTTAGACCAATCCGAACACATGTCTAAGGAGCATCCTCAAGCTCTTCTCTCTCTCTCCTCCCCCTCCCCTCAGTCTTTTGTACCCTTTATGCTCCTCCCTTCTCCCCCACATAGTCTCTAAATCTATAAGACAGACCAGCCTTTCCCTTCCTGCTACTGATTGCCCCCCATAGCAGGACTCGAAGTTCTTATGCTGAATGATCTTATTCCCACCAGAGGGGAAGGTGAGAGAAACAGGGAAAGAACTAGCAATCCTGGCTGGCCAAACTGTAACCACTTCAAAATCACCATCATCACCATCTACATCCTCCACCTGGAGCCCAGGGGCATGGAGGAAGGAGGGAAAAGGAAGAAAGAGTTGAGCTGAGTCCTGAGGCTTGGCCGAGGGAGGGGGAGGAAGAGGAAAAGAGAGAGGGAGGAGGGAGCAAAGGGAGGAGGAGAAAGAAGACAAGAAAGAGAAAGGAGAGGAGATGGGAAGGAAGAAGAGGCAGCAGCTCGGGACCCAGCAGGCGATGAGCCGTTGTCTCCCTGGCACTCAGCCCTGGGTCATTCTAGAGCCCACAGAGGTCTGGGAACAGGAAATGACCACCACAAGGCAGACTATCAGGCAAGTGGACTGTCCTGTAGCCACCCCATTCCCAGAAAGGGAAGGAGGATGCTAAGAGCTCTCGCTTACAGAAATCTTATCCCAGGCCAGGTACGATGCCAAGCTGGGTGGCAGCAGGCAAACTGTTCACCTCCCTAATCCTCGCCTGTAAAGGGAATAGGCATGATGCCCACCTCATAGGTCTGTGTAAGGGTTAAGTGAGAATGCAGGGAAAGCAGTGGCACAGTGCCTGGCATGAAAAGAGCTCCCCAAGAATGCCAGCCCATGGTGAATGTGTGGGGCTGCCTCTTCTAGGAGCTGTGGGTGAGGCAGGCAGAGAAACCTGTTCAGACTATAGATCCAGCCAAAGCGTAGGCTAATTAGTGCTGCTAATTTGCAAGGAGATATGTATTCAATGCTTTTGTCGTGGTTCTGTCCCCACATCATCTACAAGGTATGGGCCAGGGCAGGTCATTGTGCAAGTTGATTTAACCTCTGCTTCTCAAACACATTAATTCATACAAATCACCCAGGGATGAGACGGTCCAGGCTGGGCCTGAGATTCTGCCTTTCTAACAGGCTCCCCAGGATTACTGATGCTGCCTCCCATGAGCCACACTGCAAATGGCAAAGGCTCACTGATCACTCTAGGGCAGTGGTTCTCAACTTCCTAATGCTGCGGCCCTTTAGTACAGTTCCTGTGGGTCGCGGCGGGGTTGAGAATCGCTGCCTAGGGTGACAGAGTCAATGGCAACATCAATACAACACAGAAGTAAAGGCAAGATACGGGAGCACAGGTTTACTTCCAGATGTCTGCTCATTCTGTTCACTGTGGGGGCAAAGGCCAGTCTGAAGGAGCGGGAGCTTGAATAATGCAACTTACAGAGAAAAAAGAAGGAAGGAAAAAGGAAGGAAGGGAAGTGACATGAAAGTGAATTACTTCTGAGAGACGGTCCTGCTGCGGCCACAGCTCTTCCAGTCACCTGACATGTCGTCCCACTTAGTGGAGCCACCATGGCCCCTGCACAATAACAACAATAACTGCAAGGAATGGGAGCAGTCTTTGTCCCCACCAGCCAGCTTCAACCGTTCCTGGGTGGAGCTACCCATGAATAGCAACTACAGCAATAATAATGTCAATGGGGAAAGTGGGGGGCTGGAGCACGTACTGTCCTCATCCTCCATCCAGGCCGGAGACCTGGAGAAGATCCACAACAGGATCAGGACAGAGTAGTTCAAGAGGCAGTTCACTGGAACCCACCTTACCACACTATTTTATATATCCAATTCCAGTAACTCTCAAATCCAATATTTTATTCAAACTCTGTTGAAGCATTTTACTAATCTTATTCCCTTTTTGGCCTATAAGACACTTTAGAATTTCCTAACTGTTTACGGTTGTTTAGAAATTTGCAAAGGCTTCTTTCTGTAAAGGCCACCACCAAATTATAATTTTGTCAACAACGCTATCATCTCCAGTTAGTACCACCAGAATTAGACCTATATCATTCATGGTATAAATTTTACTCTTGCAACATAACTATCATCTTCCCCTTAAAATGAGATTAGGTTAGTCAATCATATTTAAAATGATTTGTTGTTGTTGCTGTTGTTAAGACAAAGGCAAGCTTCTATAAGCTTGAATTTACAGTTATGGAAAAGAAAACAAAAACAAACAAAAAAAGCAAAACATAAGAAAAAAATCCTGGGCAATAACAAATTACTTTAAACCAGAAAAAAAAAAGTGGGCCAGGCACAATGACTCGCGCCTGTAATCCTAGCACTCTGGGAGTCCGAGGTGGGTGGATCGCTTGAGCTCAAGAGTTCAAGACCAGCCTGAGCAAAAGCAAGACCCCCGTCTCTACTAAAAATAGAAAAACTGAGGCAAGGGGATCACTTGAACCCAAGAGTTGGAGGTTGCTGTGAGCTACAACACCATGGCACTCTACCCAGGGTGACATCTTGAGACTCTGTCTCAATAAATAAATAAATAAATAAATAAATAAATAATTAAAAAAGTAAAGAAAAGAAAAGAAAGTAAATTATTTCTAAGGCCTTACAGTAACAGACAAGAAGAGTTACCAGAATTTTGCCAACTAGAGATTGGTCTTGTTGAACCTACTTGAATAAATACATTTAAATCATTTGAAATTAGTCAACTATTCATCAAATAGAGGTTGCCAAATCTCTTGGAAAAGATTTTTTTTTAAGAATGCTTAACATCTCTCCACCTGAGTCTTATTTACATATTAAATTTGCTTAGCAGATCCAAAGGCAAAAACTAATCCCAATCAAAACGACTGAGGCTCCTTCTGAAGTAACCAACCACATATGAATGATTCAATTTAATCCATCGGTGTCCAAACATCCTGAATTGTACTAAGCCCCATCTTTGGTCCTGGGCATAAAGAGAAGAAAGACACTGCACATTCTCAGGAGCTCCGGCTCTACTGGTGGAGACAAATGATGGAACCTCACAATCTATGATGATGATAAGAGCACAGTGGCTGCAAACAGAGAGGGACACACCTCCCAGCCCAGAGATGAAGAGGAGGGCAGGTGAGGGAAGGGATGGATCAGGAAAGGCATCCTGGAGATGATTTAAGTGCTGCTCCTATGACAGCACAACATCCTTCTGGCTGTTCATTCTTCAAGTCTCCAAAATAGGATCTTGGAAGCTTGAATAAGTACAAGCCCGCCTGTAGCCAGAACAGCAAAATGTCTGGGGTTATCTGGCCTCCATAGCTGTGAAGAGCTGGCTGAGACATATTCAGTTCCCTGTCCCTTTGCCCTACAAGAAGGATGCAGAGGAGGAAGTGACCCTAAATAAAAGAAGTCTCCGGGAATTGCATTGAACTTACACCAGTGTATACATTAGCATCTCATTAACATTCTTTGCCAACTGACAGCATGTAAGGAGTAATTCATTGGTTCTGCTCTAGAATATATCACCCAGTGCTCTGAATTCCCTTGCAGAAGGGGCAGGGCTCAGGAGCTGGGAGGCGGCTGCAATGGAGCTCCTGCTTTCAGCCTGCACTTCACAGGCCCACAGCACTGCTCTGTGGAAGTTACCAAGGTAAGGCACCAATCTTCCAAAAGGAAGACCCCCTTTCCTCCTTTAAATGAGGTACTCTAAAAGAGGAGGAAGTTACCAGGGTGACCTACTGTCAAAGTAGATAAAGATTCAATGTCAGGAAGCTTGCAATAAGCCCAGACCAGCCTTCTCCAAGATGCTTCTATACAGAAGGTAATCTATGCCCCAATTATAAGAAGTTCTACAATACCAGGACCTTTTAAGAATTATTTGACAAAAACTTTCCCCAAACATAACTGAACCATGAAACCATTTTTTTTTTAATAACTGAGGACTTACTAGCATTCGTCAAAAATGAGTGTTTCATGGAGCTCACTCTGGGGAATACTGCCCCAGATCCCAGTGTTAGTCAGGATTCTCAGAAAGAACCTACAGGAGATACCTATAAATATATATAGGTGTATGTGTGCAGATATATATATTTATACAGAGAGAGAGAGAGTTATCATGTTCAAACTGTGATCACATGAACTATCATGTGATCACGGAGGCCTGCTAAGTCCAAACTCTGCAGGGTAGGTGAGGCTGAAGACCCAGGGAAGAGCTGCAGTTCAGCCCACAGGCCATCTGCTGGCAGAACTCTCAGATGAGCCCTCACACACGATGGAGGGTAACCTGCTTTACTCAAAGGCCACCAACTTACATGTTCATTTCATCCCCAAAACACCATCACAGCAACATCCAGAAATGTTTGTCCAAATATCTGGCCACTGTGGGCCAGCCAAGTTGACACATAAAATTAACCATTGCAGTGCTCTAATTTATGTCACATTGCTCCACAGAGTGTTAGCGAAGGAGCTCAGCTGGGACTGGAGGAGCCATACCTTCCTACCTGGTTCGTTCCCTCTCTGGCAAGTGAATGCTGGCTGGGGCTGGGGGCTCATCCGGACTATTGGGGTGCAGGAGGGGGGCTGGGTGTCATTCTAAAGGAGCTTCTCTGCAGGGCTGCCAAGCTTCCTCCAGCAAGATGACTGGACTTCAAAAGCAGGTGTTGCATGACATATTGCAACCCACCCTCTTGCCTCAAATTATTTATATTTCTCCCACATTTATGATACAGTCACCTTACTGAAGTCTCATCTTCTTACCACAGCCAGCTTGAGCATCAGGATCTCACTATCTGAGCTGGGTTTAGGTGTGGATGAGAGGGCCACGTGCAGTTCAAAGAGGAGCACAAAGCATTCCATTCCAGAAGTGGGATCTATGTCCCCTCCCCTAGAATCTGGGTAAGGGGGCTCTGTGACTTGCTACCAGTTAACAGAGGACAGTTGAGAGCCCCGTGGGTGTTTAACCAAACAAGGTTAAGGTTCGGTCAAGGATGGATTTTTTTCAACTCCACTCTGGGTTGCCCTGACAACCTCCTCCTCACGGTATTGACGTTATAGTGAGAAAGAAGGAAAAGAGGCAAATGAAGGAAACAGTCTTTAGAGGCGGAACTAGGTGTGATCTGGCTTGTTCCATCTTGGGGGAAGGTCGGGGAGGAGCTCTAAGAACAAAGAACTCTTAGGCTGGTGCTGTCCATAGAGGCACCAGGCCTGGAGAGACAGAGTTTTCTATACAGTGGTGAACTTGGGTCTGCCTGCCAGAGATACCTGAGGCTTCTATCAGAAATTCTGGTCCAGGTGGCGCCTGTGGCTCAGTGGGTAGGGTGCTGGCCTCATATACCAAGGGTGGCAGGTTCGAACTCGGCCCTGGCCAAACTGCAACCAAAAATTAGCTGGGTGTTGTGGTGGGTGCCTGTAGTCCCAGCTACTCGGGAGACTGAGGCAAGAGAATTGCCTAAGAACCCTGAAATCAGTAAGTTTCTTTTCTCCTGACTTCTAGTCATCAATGTGTTCCAAAAGTATCTGAAATAGATGTAGAAGCGTTTAGTGTGGAGATGAGTGTCCTCCCACCACCCACTGGGGATGAGGAGTGGCACTTCCCTCCTAACCACAAAGGTCTTCTCAGTGGGCTGACTTGTCATGGCTTGCAAGTTACATAATGTGTAGAAATCAATTACATATATATTTTTTTTCCTTTCCCTTACCCCTGGCTTCAGAGGCCAAGCTTCTAACCACTACATTTAACCCGCCACAACCAACGTCCAGCAAAAAAAAAAAAGAAAGAAAGAAATCAATTATATTCAAATGTGCCTCTCTCCATCTACATAAAATATTAATAAGCGGCCATCAAAAATCATGGAAACTATTGATCAGTATGGAAGATATGAAATAATGTTCAGTAGAAAAAGCTGACATAAAATTACATGTGTATCATGAAGACTATATGGGACAGCTCTTCCGTCTCACCTTAGTCTCTTAATCCAGCCTTTGCTGAAGCAACCAGTTTTGAGTCAACTCCAGGGAGCTTCTCGCAGGTGCAGTCTGCTGTGTGTGCCCCTAGTCTCTTGCCTCTCACCTTGAGGCCTCTCTGTTGGTGCCATTGTCTGGGACTCAGCATCCATGCAAGAGCAGCCCACAAGGTGGGGGGAGTTGACGGGCCGTGCGGAGAGCCTTTAACCAATGGGGACTGGAGTCAATAGAAAAATATTTCTTTCTTTCTCTCCCCAAGCATGGAAGGGCTTCTCAGATAGTTCTAGATCCAGAACCCGGTTGCACTGAGCTGAGGCCAATCCCATAGTAGATCTTTGTCTGTTTTGCTCCTGAATCCTCAGTTCTTGCTCCTGGAATCATATTCCCCAATAAAATACTTGCACAAAAAGCCTTTGTCTCAGTCTCTGCTTTCTGGACAAACCAGACCAAGACGAATATCACAACATTAGAATAAAACATATTCACAGGGACAGGGACTACAAGGAAAGGCACCAATATGATGGCAGTGGTGTGTTAGGGTGGGAGGGATTATGAATGATTCTTTTTCTTTTCTTTAAACATTTTTCTTTTTTTTTTTCTTTTGAGACAGAGTCTCATTTTATAGACCTCAATAGAGTGCCACAGAGTCACAGCTCACAGCAACCTCAAACTCTTGGGCTATAGTGATTCCCTTGCCTCAGCCTTCCAAGAAGCTGGGAATACAGGTGCCCGCCACAACGCCCAGCTATTTTTAGAGATGGGGTGTCACTCTGGCTCAGGCTGGTCTTGAACTTGTGAGCATAGGCAATTCATCTGCCTCGGCCTCTCAGAGTGCTAGGATTACAGGTGTGAGCCACTGCACCCAGCTAAACATTTTTCTTAAATGAAGCTTTACCTTTATAATTAAGAAATTTACATTAAAAAAAGTATTTCTATGTTGAAAGTCATTGTCAGAAATGGTATAGAACTAGATAGAGGCACTGACAGGATATCATTCAGAGACCTTGGTTTGAGAGGGAACAAGGGAGAAGGGAGGAAGATTGGAGTGCTCCCACCTAATGAGCACAATATGCCACACCTCCTGGGTGTGGGACACAACTACCACAGTTACCACAACTAACAAATACTAACATTGTAACCTAATCACTCGCACATTCATATTAATCTGAAATAAAAAAAATTAAGAATAAAACCCTTGGTTTGGAGATTTCTGCTTGGATGTCATCTTCCTTGAGGAGCGGGTGAGGGAGGCATATTGCTGCGGGGTTGTGGGGGAGAACACAGGGAGTGGAATCAATTGGCCAGAGTGTTGCTAAGGAGAATCCTTCCTTTCTGTCAGCTTCTGAGTTTGGCATGGAGTGTTTTGCAGTATTTTGACCAACTCTAATTTTGGCATTTTATTCCACTTAAAAAATGTCTATTAATATTGAGGTATTTGAGCATCCCAGGAACACTGAGGCTTCTTTGGTTAAAGCTCTTGAGCTCCTTGGATATCTCCCTGGCCCACCTAGTCAGTGGCCCAGGTTAGTGCTGGAGGCCCCTCCCCTGGGGGCGGGGAGGATGTGGTAGGAGGTGAGAGTTCCTGTGGAAGACCATCTTTGGGTTCCCAGGGTAAGAACACTGAGGACAGCATCTTCAGGGTAGGGAATAAAGCAGAGCCAGAGATCAGAGGAGAACAGGGTCAACAGAAGGTAGGTCATGACCAAGGGGCAGGGAAAACAGGGATGTCCTGGAGTCTCAGAGCCTCCATCTCCACACTGGTCTGTAGATGCATGGGGCTGGTTTTAAGAGCAAAGGATACATTTGAAGCTGTCAAGGAAGGGAACAGAGTCCCAAATCCCTTCAATGCCTGCATTTTCTAGCAATCTTTCCAGAGTTGTGTTAGTTTTGCTTTTCATGCACTGATTGGGAAATGCCCGCATGAAATCTCTGAGATTCCAAGAAGCCAGATGACAGGGTTTGTGGGTAGCTTCCTTTCGTTTCTGAAGGCCTCTCAAAGTGGGAGAGAAAAAACTAGAGGACACTAAAAACAAGGGCACCTAAAGGGAGGTGACACAGCCGCAGCAAGGGAAAGCCAGCCAGGAAAGCAGCCTCCAGCCCAGACCCCCTGCAATCACATACAAACATACATGAGTTCAGTGGTCTGCAGGTAAATATTAAACAGGGCAGGGGGCTGATTGTTGATTTCTATGGTGTAAATGAACTCATGCCATGGCAGATTTCCAGACACCAATAGTTTAATGCCAGTTTGCACAATTCCTGAATATTTAACAGTCAGCTCTTAGAAACCAGGAATCAATGCCAACATATCACTGTACAAGCTGGCCACCAGCTCTGATTTCTCCTCTTAGGTACCCAGCAATGCGCTAGACACTAAAGGAAACAATTACCATGGAGTGGGTTATTAACCTTAGTGTTATGGAAATGGAGACATTGAGGCTCAGGGCAAATAGTTTTCTTAGGGTTATAAAGCTGGAAAGAAATAGGAGACTCAGATTCAAGTCTCTAGACCTGCACTGTCCAATACAGTAGCCATGAGCCACATGGTGACTAACAGTCACACTTGATTAGTCACACTTGATGTGTGGCTAATCCAAACTGACACGTTGCTATAAGTGTAAAATACACAGCAAATTTCAAAGACTTCCATAATACTAAGGTAGTAAGAAAAAAAGGTGTAAAATATTTCGCTTATATACTTTTATATTGGTTATCTGTTGAAATATTTTTCATGTTTGGTTAAATAAGTTTTCGGAATTAATTTTATGGATTTCATTTATTTCTAATGCAGGTGCATACCTAGCTTGTATTCTTTTGCTATCAGTGTGGGTTTAGGCTCCTGGTTCAGGGCTATCTCTTCAAAGCAGCAGGCATTTCGGGCGGTGCCTGTCACTCAAGGAGTAGGGTGCTGGCCCCATATACCAGGGGTGGAGGGTTCAAGCCCGCCCCGGCCAAAACGGCAAAAATAAAATAAACCCAAAAACCCAGCAGGCATTTCCTATATTCAGAGATATACAAATCTCTATAAGTCCCTGGATTTGAGCACACACACACACAATCCCACTTGTGCACAGGACTGCTGCCAGTCTCTACCCTTGTTCCTCAGTCATAGAAGCATATGTTTGTGAAAAGTAGGAAAATCAACCGGGTTTTGTTCAGGCTTTCCCTACCTTATCATCAAACACTCACTTGGCATACACTTGCTGGCACTGACCATGGATCACTAACTTTTAGGAGGCAGTGCCTCTCCAAGTTCATAGTCTTTGGGGTATCTTCAAAGGATATTGTTTTTCTTCTCTAAAAGACTTTCTGGTTTAGGTGACATTAATCTGACAATCACATGGAGGTAATTACCCAAATGCAGACTTCGGAGTCTATAAATGGCCACAGCCACAGCCCCCACTGGGGCCCAGACAAACTACTTCCACAGGTCTTGGCAGATCCCAGCATCTGTCACAACAGCCAGCAAGGGTTTATAAAGGCTCATCACAAAACACAGGTAGGCTCTGGAGACATAGCCTTCCTGCTCCTAATTGCTTAATTAGGTGGAATATTGCCTGCTGGATTAAATCAGATGAGCTTTCATGAACACATCTGACTACAGAGGCTCTGGGCTGATTTTCAGTGCAGAAGTGGATATGGGGGAAGTACAGTGACCTGGAAGATTCTAGAACCAGCGGTATGATAGAAAGAGGCCTGTGTTAGGAGAAGGAAGCGTTAAGTCTCTTGTCTCACACCCAGCTGTCTCTTTGGGCCTTGGTTCCTTCCTCAGTAAAATAAGTTGGTAAGTCATCTTCCTTAAGGTTCTGCAATATCAAGGCTGCAAGTAGCTGAAAACTACACTTCAAACCAGTTTGTCAATTCACATAATAAGAGGCAGAAGAGGGTACACTCCAGGCAAGGTATAATGAACAGATTGATATAATCCAAGTTTGAGGTTCCTTCCCTGCTAGTTATTCTGCTTAGAAGTACCTTGCGGTCATAAGGTGGCTGTGGCCACTCCAGGTGTCACATGGCAACTGACAGTGTTCAGAGTCAGAGAATACCAATTTTTTTTTTTTTTTTTTTTTCCAGTTTTGGCCAGGGCTGGGTTCAAACCTGCCACCCGCTGTGTATGGGGCCAGCGCCCTATTCTTTGAGCCACATGAGCCACCAGAGAATTCCAATCTTTCCAGCAGTCTTCTTGTTGAAAGGAAGTCTTTCCCAGAAACGCCTCCCAGAAACCCCTCCCCTGACATCTCATTGGAGAAACTTTATCACATGCCCATTCCTAAGCCAATCACTGGGAAGGTGGGTAGGACTACTCCAATTAGCTTAGAACCAATCCAGATTTAACTCTGCCTCATCTTCAATCATTGGGTAAAGATGGCACCTATAGGGCAGCGCCTGGTTCAGTGGGTAGGGCACAGGCCCCATATACTGAGGGTGGTAGGTTCAAACCCAGCCCAGCCAAACTGCAACAAAAAATAGCCGGGCATTGTGGTGGGCATCTGTAGTTCCAGCTACTTGGGAGGCTGAGGCAAAAGAATTGCCTAAGCCCAAGAGTTGGAGGTTGCTGTGAGCTGTGATGACACAGCACTCTACTGAGGGCCACTAAAACACTGTCTCTACCAAAAAAAAAAAAAAAAAAAAAAAAAAGTTGGCACCTATAAGATACTTAGATTCTGTTAAGAAGAGAGAATGTGGTTAGGCAGTGCCTGTGGCTCAAAGGATAGGGTCCTGACCCCATATACCAGCAGTGCTGGGTTCAAACCCGGCACCGGCCAAAAACTGCAAAAAAAAAGAGAAGGTAGGGGATAGATGTCTAGTGGGCAACCAAGAGCAGTCTGCTATACACACCACTGAAATTTACACAAGTCTGGTTCTACTCCCTCCCCCCACCATTTCTCTTTTCCTCCTGTTAATCCTTTTTATCCCTTTGTTCTAGTAAAATTGCAAGGACAGAAGCCAATCAAACTGGCTTAAGAATTTTTTTAAAAGGAGGCTCCTGTTGCTCAGTGAGTGGGGCGCCGGCCCCATATTAAAAAGCACGAGCAAGAGCGAGACCCAGTCTCTAAAAAATAGCCGGGCTGTGTGGCTGGCGCTGGTGGTTCCAGCTACTCAGGCTGAGGCAAGAGAATTGCTTGATCCCAAGAGTTGGAGGTTGCTATGAGCTATAATGCTATGATGCCAAAGCACTCTACCCAGAGTGACAGAGTGAGACTCTGTCTCCAAAAAAAAAAAAAGTTTAGAATTACAGGAGAGTTGTAAAGATAGTACAGAAAAATTTTATAGGCCCTTCACCAAAGTGTCAGCATCTTACATCCGGTTGATACGTTGATCAAGGCATATTCTGTCATTTTGTCTCCTTAGTGTCCTCTGATCCATGCAGTGTCTTGGTCTTTTTCTTTTACCTTGACACTTTTGAAGAAGACCGAGTCTTCTTATTTTGATAAATGCATAAATCTCACATTCAGCTTTAATACTGTATGAAATTTAAAAAGTCAGTACAATTTCATAAGCACAATGGAAACAGTTTTGTTGTATGCTTTTCCCACCATACACGATTATCTAAAGACTGTGATCTCCAGTGGTGCCTGTGGCCCAGTGGGTAGGGCACCGGCCCCATATATCGAGGGTGGTGGGTTCAAACCCGGCCTCAACCAAACTGCAACAAAAAAATAGCTGAGCCTGGTAGCGGGCGCTTGTAGTCCCAGCTACTTGGAAGGCTGAAGCAAGAGAATCACCTAAACCTAAGAGCTGGAGGTTGCTGTGTGCTGTAATGCCATGGCACTCTACCAAGCGAGACAAAGTGACACTCTGTCTCTTAAAAAAAATAAAAGACTGTGATTTCCTCACCTAAGGGTTATTTCCCTCTTCTTATATGGAAAACTACTCACAAACTAATCTCAGCTTTAGTCTCCACATCCAGTAACAAAGCGGGAGTGGGGTTGGCATGCTCTCCATGCCTTGCCTGGCTTCTAAAAGTTGATTCCATAAAATAAGTTTCAAGGAGGGCGGCGCCTGTGGCTCAAAGGAGTAGGGCACTGGCCCCATGTATTGGAGGTGTTGGGTTCAAACCCAGCCCCAGCCAGAAATGGTAAAAAAAGGAAAAAAAGGTTTCACGGACTTAGGATAGAATTTTTGCTTTTTAATTCTTGGTCAAATTTGTACCTTAACTTTAAGGTAATTGAACACTATTAGACCAATTTCTCTATTAAACACTATTAGACCTATGTTTTCTCCATCTCTGGGCATTTCTCTCCCCCTTTCCCCACTTTACCAGACTTGAGACTCAAGGAGGGCAGGGGGGCCTCATGATTCACCAGCCCCAGCAATCAGCACAGCAGCCAGGCAAGGTAGAATCTCTCCCACATTTTTGATGGATGAATGGAATCACTTTCAGATTCAGATCACTCCACATTGTTCTGTTTCCACAAGTTCACTGACTTATATAACTTCCAGATGCATTTTATTTCCTCTGAAATTACACAGTCAAGTCCACCAGGGCAGTAATCTGGGGTACTATTTCTTTTCCCTTCCCACACTGTGCCACCAGGTCTGCTTTAGGGGGCAGACCTGGCCCTCTGCGCAGTAACTGACTCACTCCTTGGGCATCAGCAGGACTAGTTCTGGATGCATCCTAGTGAAAGGATTTGTCACTCCCGTCATTCTACAAATGTTTATTGGCCACCTAGTGTACACATATGCCAGGATCTGTTTGTTCTAGGTGCTGGGCCCTATTCTGTTAGGAATAGGATGGCCAACAGATAAAACGATGTTTGAGCAGCATTTTGGAAAATTCCCATCAATTGATCCCTAAATGTATTGAAAAAATAAAATGGGGTATACTTGGTTGCAAAGCAATGTGTGTCTGGGTTTAAAAATGAACAACAGGATTAAAGATGGCGGCTGAGTAACAGCTTCCCTGTAACTGGGCCTGGCGAATCTGGGGAGACAAGACTCCAGACATCTACTTCTCTGTTTTTGTGCCCGTACCATTCTGTTTTGATCACTATCAATTTAGAGTACAGTCTCAGGTATGATAGCATGATTACTCTTGATTTGTTTTTATTGCTGAGTAATTTTTTGGCTATTTGAGTTTTTTTCTAATTGCATATAAAATGACATATTATTTTTTTAAAAATCTTTAAAATATGACAATGGATTTTTAATAGGAATTTCATTAAAATTATATATTGCTTTGGGTAGTGTAGACATTTTAGCAACTTTCAAAGAGGAGGAGAAATGGAGGGCAAAAACAGATCACTATCTCAGAGAATTATGGAATAATTTGAAGAAATCCAATATTCACCTTATAGGGATCCCCAAATGTACAAAGTGGCTTCACAAGTCACAGAGTCTCTTCTTCATGAGATAATGAAAAAAAAAGTTTTAGACATGCCAAGACATTCTGAAATTCAGAGAACAGACAATTTCATATCTCCAGCATGACTCAACCCAAATAAGACCTCTCCCAGACATATCATAATCAATTTCACTAAAGTTAATATGAAGGAGAAAATTCAGAAAGCTGCCAGATAAAGAAAAACATTACCACAAACAGAACCATATTAGAATAACTAAAGATCTCCCTGCTGAAACCTTTCACGCTAGAAGAGAATGGTCATTGACTTTTAATCTCCTAAAACAAAATAATTTTCAACCCAGGATTCTGTACCCAGCTATACTGAGTTTCATTTATGACAAATAAATTAAAAACTTCAATGACATTCACATGTTGAAGAAATTTGCCACAACTAAACCAGCTCTCCAGGATATTCTCAGATCTATCCTTCACAAAGACCAGTGTAATCCTCAAGCACAAAAGTAAATCTACCCAGAAAATTTTGATCAAATCTCAACTTCCACAGTTGCAAAAGTATTAAAAATGTCCAGTGGACTCTTGAAAGGCTTATCAATATTCTCAATTAATGTGAATGGTTTAAACTGCCCTCTAAAGAGGCACAGGTTGGCTGATTGTATACAAAAACTCAAGCCAGATATCTGCTGCTTAAAAGAATTACATCTTACATTAAAAGACAAATTTAGACTAAAGGTGAAGGGATGGTCATCTATATTCCAGGCCAATGAAAAGCAGAAAAAAAGCAGGCATTACAATTCTGTTTACAAACCCAATAGGCTTTAAACGAACCAAAATAAGAAAGGATAAGAATAGGCACTTCATAATTGTTAAAGGTAATACTCAATATGATAATATCTCAATTATAAATATTTATGTACTCAACCAGAACGCACCTCAGAGTTAAGAGAAACTCTAACAGACATGAGCAACTCGATTTCCTCCAGTTCCATAGTACTTGGAGATTTTAATACCCCTTCGGCAGTGCTGAATAGATTCTCAAAAAAAAAAAAAAAAAAAAAAATCTAAGCAAAGAAATTTTAGATGTAAACTCAACTACACAACATCTGGATTTAACAGACATCTACAGACATATACAGAATATTCAGTTTTCCCAACAAAACTGAATGCGCATTCTTCTCATCAGCCCAAAAAAACATACTCCCAAATCAAACACATTCTAGGTCACAAATATAATCTTAGCATATTAAAAAAAAAATGGAATTTATTCCTTGGATCTTCTTAAACCATCAGGGAATAAAAGTTGAACTCAATAACAACATGGACCTTCATACCCATTCAAAAACATGGAAACTAAACAACCTTATGCTAAAGAATATATGAGTCATAGATGAGATTAAGATAAAAATTAACAAATTTTTGGAACAAAACAACAATGAAGACATGAATTACAAGAACCTCTGAGATACTGAAAAGGCAATTCTAAGAGGGAAATTTATAGCCCTGTAAGCCTTCCTCAAGAAAATGAAAAGAGAGAAAGTTAATAACTTAATGGGATATCTCGAGCAACTTGAGAAGAAAGAACACTCCAACCCCAAATCAAGCAGAAGAAAAGAAAAAACCACAATCAGAGCAGAACTAAATAAAGTTGAAAACAAAAGAGTTATACAACAGATTAATAAATCCCAAAGTTGGTTTTTTGAAAAATTAATAAAATAGATAAACCTTTGGCCAAACTAACCAGGAAAAAAAGAGTAAAATATAGATGAGATTAAAAAGAATATCACCAAATTATTGGAACAAAACAACAATGAAGACATGAATTACAAGAACCTCTAAGGTACAGAAAAGGCAGTTTTAAGAGGGAAATTTATAGCTCTGCAAGCCCTTCTCAAAAAATGAAATCAGAGAAAGTTAATAACTTAATGGGACATCTCAATCAACTTGAAAAGGAAGAACACTCCAACCCAAACCAAGCAGAAGAAAAGAAATAACCACCATCAGAGGAGAACTAAATGAAATTGAAAACAAAAGAATTATACAACAGATCAATAAATCCAAAAGTTGGTTTTTTGAAAAGATCAATAAAATAGATAAACCTTTGGCCAAACTAACAAGGAAAAAAAGAGTCAAATCTCCAATTTCATCAATCACAAATGGTAATTATGAAATAACAACAGACCCCTCAGAAATTCAAAAAATCTTTAATAAATACTACAAAAAACTCCACTCTTACAAATATGAAAATCTGAAAGAAATCGACCAATACCTGGAAGCACGCCACCTACCAAGACTTAGCCAGAATGATGTGGAAATGTTGAACTGACCTATATCAAGTTCTAAAATAGCATTAACTATACAAAATCTCCCTAAAAAGAAAACCCCAGGACCAGATGGCTTTATGTCAGAATTCTACCAAACATTTAAAGAAGAACTAGTACCTATACTACTAAACCTCTTCCAAAATAGAAAAAGAAGGAATATTACCCAACACATTCTATGAAGCAAACATCACCTTGATGTTAGGGAAAGACCCAACAAGAAAAGAAAATTATAACCCATTTCACTAATGTATATTGATACTAAAAACTTAATAAGATCCTAACAAACAGAACACAACAAGACATCAAAAATGTATAAACCATGACCAAGTTGGATTTATTTCAGGGTCTCAAGGCTAGTTCAATATATGTAAATCTACAAATGTAATCCAGCACATAAACAAATTAAAAAATAAGGACCATATGATTGTTTCAATTGATGCAGAAAAAGCTTTTAATAGTATTCAGCATCTTTTCATGATCAGAACACTTAAGAAAATTGGAATAGAAGGGACATTTCTTAAACTAATAGAGTCCATCTACAGCAAACCCACAGCAAATATTGTATTGAATGGAGTTAAATTGAAATCATTTCCACTTAGATCACGAACCAGGCAAGGTTGTCCACTGTCTCCATTGCTCTTTAACATTCTAGTGGAAGTTTTAGCCAGTGCAATTAGGAAAGAAAAGGCGATCAAGGGTATCCACATCAGGTCAGAAGTGATCAAACTTTCACTCTTCATAGATGATATGATCATATATCTGGAAAACACTAAGGATTATACTACAAAACTTTTATAAGTGATCATGGAATACAACAGTGTCTCGGGCTATAAATCAACACCCATAAATCTGTATCCTTTATATATACCATCAATAACCAAGCTGAATATACAGTCAAGCACTCTATTTCTGTCACAGTAGTGCCAACGAAGATTAAATATTTGGGAGTATACCTAACAAAGGATGTGAAAGTTCTCTACAAAGAGAACTATAAAACTTTAAGAAAAGAAATAGCTGAAGATGTTAACAAATGGAAACACATACCATGCTCATGGCTGGGAAGTATCATTACATTATTTAATTTTTCCAGTATAAATGAAACTCAGTTTAGCTGAATACAGGCTCCTGGGTTGTTTTTTGTTTTTGTTTTTGTTTGTTTGTTGTTGTTGTTGTTGTTATTATATGAATTTGAAGGTAGATGACCATTCTCTTCTAGCTTGAAAAGTTTCAGTAAAGAAAAAGAAATATATGGTCATTCTAATATTCTTTCTCTTGTAGATTATGGTTTTCTTAAAGTTGGCTACTTGCAATACTTTCTCCTTCATATTAGTTTTGTAAAGTTAATTATAATATGTATGGGAGATGCTTTATTTTATTGAGTCATACTGGCATTCTGAAAGTTTCTGCTATCTAAATTTCAGCATCTCCTGTGATGTTTGTGAAGTTCTCCTTGATTATCTCTTGGAGAAGAGCATTTGAAATATTGGAAGGAAACTCATAGCCTTCAAGGATTTCCATAAGGAGAATATTAGTTTTTTTAAATTATTGCAGAGCTCTCTGAGAAAATGATCTATTTTTGCTCTCCACTTCTTTTACTTTTTGTATATTTAGGAGCATTCAAAAGCTTTGTCTTCCATGTTCAGACATTCTTTTTTTACGTGTAACATTCAATTACTGAAAAATTCTATTTATTTCTTATATATTGGAAGGCTGCAACTTCATTTCTTAATGTGTCAAACTTTGGTAATTTTTGTCTTTAAATTCAATAATTCTTGAGATAACTTTTGAATTATTTCTACAATTTGTAACTCCAACTTTACTTCCATTCTGTTAATCTTATTTTTCATCCAAATTCTAAATGTTATTTCTGACATCTCAGCCATCTGTTTATGAATGGCATCCTGTAGAGTGGCTGGTTTGTCACTTCTTGGGTGAGGTAATCTTTTGTGATCATTCTTGTTGCAGAGTTCTTCCTCTGATTCTGCCTTTTGTTTTATTTCTTTATTTGGTACATGAGCAGGTAAGGTGAAATTAAACTCAGAGCTTCCTGGGTTGTGGTTGATGACCTCTTTACCAAAGACTGCATCTTTACCTCTACAAATTTGCAAAAAAACCCATACAGTACTACAGCCTGAGACTCTGGATACCTGCATGGTGTAGTGGTGTTAGTTGGTTCTGTCTTGTATTCAGCTAATCTCTGTTCAATCCTATTGAATTAGTAACTCTAAATTGAAGTCTCAGCTATGGAGAAATACATGCAATGAAGTCATCACACCCCCAAAAGGCAACAACTGGAAGAGAAAAATCAAACCTTCCCACTACAAAAGTACTGTGGTACCACCTTGGAGTTTCCTTGATTGATATTTTCAGTTCAAAAATTTTAAACCAGTGGCATATATCTAGGTAGAGGCAGTTTCGACCCTGTCACTCACCTCTTCCCCCGCCTTCTTTCCCTGCCCCTTCTCCACAATAAAAAAAAAAAAAAAAAAAAAAAACTGCCCAGTGAAAGGACGTTGGGGTGGCAGGGGCTGTGAGGTCCATCTCCTGGAACCACTGTGGGAGGCACGAGGAAGCCTCTGCCGCAAGCCCTGGCCATTCACTCTCCACTCCCTCCTATAGCTGCGTCTGCCCAGGGAGGGCGAGGCTGCTCCTGCCCAGCCTGTGGCCCCACATTCATCTAGGCCCTCGGAGGGGGCTGGATGCTCTTCACACTTTAGGGAAGGTTGTGTTGCTTTAACCTCAGATGCTAGAGACAGAAACAGCCAGGTGTGTGAAAATTAAACCTGGGAAAAATGGCAGGAAGAGAACAGCAAGGACAAGTGTGGACAGCAGTAGGGGAGCTCAAGGACATGGGTCCCGCTGTCCAGGGCTGTGGCCAGTGCAGCAGATGTAGGATCTGTCCTTGGGACTGACTCAGACTTGGGGTCCCTCTCCTGTCCCTGTTCCTCCTGCCGGGGTGGGGCCTGCAGAGGAGACAGCCACACTGATTCCTCACCTAGGGTACCTCCTCTGGATGCGCCATGACCCGGGGCACTTGGAACCCGCACGGGTGGTAACAGCAGTGAGATCTCCGTGGAGACTCTTACAGGCAAACAAAGGTGGAAAGCCAGGGAGGATCCCAGCAGCATCTGACCTTTATGAAGATATGAATTTTTCATTTTGATTTTTGCCTCTGGGAATTGTTTTGTTTTGTTTTTATCTGGAGCAAGAAGGATTACATCTAATTAGGCATTGTCACTACCAAGGATTTAATTGCAATCTCTGAATATTTTGCCTTTTTTGAGCTGTGTGGCAAGTCTTTAATTACTGTCTACTGACTCTGCTGTTTTTGTCAACAATAAATCAGCCCCGCTTGCTGTGGCCGCAAACAATGCCGTCCGCCCTGAGCCCCGGACAACCTTGGCCCTCCCCGGGGGCAATCGATGTCTGAAGTCACCTGCCCGCCTCCCTGTGGAGGTCAGACCCCTTAATTCACTGAATAATTAGATTTCCATAAAAATCAGAATGAGCTACCGCTGACAAGTGATAGCACTTCTGTGCCATTTGCGGTCCACACACCTTGGCCAGTCTTTATGGATGGCTCTTTATATTTTAATGAAAGAAAGCCAATTAGCTCTAAACTGATTACTAAGAACATAATCAGGGTCATTTCTTTGTAACAAATCAATCAACAAAATGCTAATTACAGATGGTCTCTTAGACTTGGATTAATCTATTAGTAATTAAAGGGAAGTGCAAATCCAGCCTCGATCTTAATTGTAGCCAAAAGGCACGAATGTCTTTTTGTTGACCGATAAGATGCTGTTATTTAGCTTAATGCGGAAGGAGGCCCATCCGTTATTGGAATGTCCCTGGGTCTCAAAACATTTTAGAGGGGTCTTTGGAGTCATTCATGGGGAACATGCTGGGCTGAGCTTTGGAAAGATGGGGATCTTTCCCTGATTCGTTTATAATTCAATTTGCATTTTTATTGTGCTTATAAAAGAAGTATTTCTCCTAAAGCA
Source organism: Loris lydekkerianus (assembly GCA_963574355.1). NCBI lineage: Eukaryota > Metazoa > Chordata > Mammalia > Primates > Lorisidae > Loris > Loris lydekkerianus. Next base: position 24,540 of record CAUYPK010006611.1, read on the forward strand.
GAGTCGTAAATCCTCAGGTCTGATTCTCATGAAGCCATCTAATTTCTGTCTTTGGCTGGTGGTGACAGTGGACTGGGCTGAGGTGGAGAAACATGAAGTGTCTGAAGGGGCCCAGGTGGCCTGGGAGGGGACGGGGCCTTGGCGGGGGTGGCGCTGAGGGCCTGGTAGGAGCTCACTGTGGCTGTGAGGGACTCATGGCTACAAGGACCCTCCAGCTCTCCAAGTTCATCCCCTTTCTTTTCTTTACAAAACTTGATCTTACTTTGGTTGATAATTTTAAAACTCAGGTATATTAAAAATCATTCTATACAGATGAGGAACCTTGAAGTATGGGGGTGGGATTCCTTGCTGAGGTCACATGAGCCAAGCTGGGGGGTCACAGTGGTGCCCTTGGGTGAGGGCATGAGCATGAGGATGGGGATGTGGGGACACAGATGCCACCAGAGTCCCTGTGACCAGCTAGTGAAGAAGCAGGACCAGGGCTTGTGTGGAGAGTTTGGTCGGTGGGAAAGGAGGCCCCAGAGGGTCATAGGGTGTCCAGGTGCTGGGAGCTGGCCTGGCAGTTGCCCACAGGAGCCATGAGGGCTCCTTGTTGGTGTGGTCCTGTGGTTTTCTGCGTCCCAAGACTGGGCTGAGTCCTTGAAAGTGACATGTCTGGGAAGAGCATGGGGAATGTGGGCCGTGTGTGGCCTTTGGCCAGGGTCCTCTCAGGAAGCTGGCCTGAGTTCACTGGCCACCAGCCCTGTGGGGCATTGTGCCAGGGAGGGCTGCAGATGGGTCATGCCAGGCCCAGCCGGTGCTGCCATCCGAGCCCAGGTTCCCAGGGAATGACGCAGCAGGTAAGAAGGACCCATGAGGAAGCGTCCAGCAGAGGACAATGCCTGGCAGTGAGTTTGCACAGAGAATGTCCAGGGCCACAGGTTAGAGAGTGAGTGGGTGGGTGGGAGGGAGTGTCCTTGGGTGCCTTGGCCTGGCTGAGGACCAGGGTTGTCCCTGGCTTTGAACTGGCCATGAGGACAAATCCAGGGGAGGGGGAGGTGCTGGCCAGAGTTTGCTCTGAGCCTCCGGTGGTGCCCAAGCAAACCTGCATAGGTGGTGGGAGCCATGGCACCAAGACCCGACTCTGTTTCTTATCATCTGTCCCCATGTCCCCATGACCCTGTGTTTCAGCTCCTTGCCTGCCCTGCGAGGATAGTCACAGGTGTTAGGAATAGTTCACAGGACCTTCGAGGGGTGGGGACAATGCCACAGGGTCCAGCTTCAGGGTGTAGCACGTGGGCCCAGGAGGCTGGTGGGCCCTTCCCTGATGTGGGCCCAGCACCAGCCTTCCTCAGCCAGCCCCCATATTCCGTATGGCAGCCCCCCATACACGCTGAGCAATGGCCCTGGAGATCTTGGCCCCTGGTTCAGGTGTCCATCCACAGAGGCTGAGGTCCGAGATCCCAGGTATCAGTGAGAACCTGGAGATGCCTCCTGGCCCATCTGCTGGCTGCCTTTTGTAGGCTCATGGGCTTCTTCTGACAAGGCAGTATTGGTGACCTTACCAGGAGGGACAGGGGTGGACAGCCTGCTGCCATGTGGCACAATTGCTGGTGGCAGCAGCAGCTCAGAGGCGCATGGGGGAAGATGGATGGCCTTGGAGGAAGCAGGCGCTCATTTCCAATATGGACAATCGCAATTTGCATTCATTAGCAGAGCAGTGGCCATCGGCCATTATGATTTAGTTGCAAAGTGGAGGAAATATCTGTCTCTGTCAGGGCTGGGAAGTGGGCCTCAGATGCCTGAGGGAGGCAGCTGCAAGGCCCCCGTTAGGAGGTCACCTTCCCCAAGGCCAGGGAAGGGCTGAGCTGAGACGCACAGCTGACAAGTAAGGGGAAGGCAGGGACTCGGTCTCTCTGTCTTCCCCTGAATTTAGCACAGTTTTAAAGGAAAAAAAGAAATAAAAACCTAAGTGACCACACTCCCACACTGAGTGTGCCCTCTGCTAAGGCCTTCCGTTTTCCTGAGTATTTTCTTAAGTGCTTTTTTATTCTAAAGTGCAGTTAACTGCTGGTCCTCACAGCTGCCAGGAGCTGATTTCCCATGTGGTGCAAATGTTGCTTCCTCTAATGGAGGGGCCCAGTGCAGAAGGGAGGCCATGCCCCTCCCCACCAACAGCTGTCCCTGCCTGGCCAATGTGTAGCCCAGTCAGGGGCGGAGAAGGTCAGCCCAGGCTACAGCTGAGGGGCGAGAAAGGCTTCCAAGCTCATGGGCCTCCTGGAAGCTTCTTCTAACACATGTCCAGCCAACTGCCCACGTGTGCCTGGTGACAGTGCCGTGGATCAGGCCCAGCACTGGGTAGGGATGGTTCTGCCCACTGGGCCCAGGGCTACCGGCCAGCAGGTGCCTCTGCTCAGTGAGGAGGCTGTGGGAACCAGATCAGAGTGGCCAGGGGGCTTCGTGTCCTTCAAGGCCCTGAGGGTAGAGAGAAAAGCTCTTTCTAGGGATTACGGCATTGAATCTGACAGCCAGCATAGGTGTGACCCCAGGAGGGAGGTGCTTGGGCTTTCTGTGAACTGGGCTGCGACTTTCAAGGCTCCTTCCCAGGGTCCTCTCCAGTGTGGGGAGGGGCCCTGGGCATTTCTGCAGCTCAATCCCAGAGCACCTGGGGGGGACCAGCTGGGCCTGATAGTGGAAGTCTAGGTTCAGTGTGGACGTGAGCACAAGCCCACACACAGCACATGTGTGCACACACACACAGAGCACATGTGTGCACACACGTACACCCAAACACACATGGTACACGTGTTCACACACACACACACAGTACACATGTGCAAACATACACCCAGACACACACAGCACACACACACTTACAAACACACACATCCTTGCCTGGAAGTGCCTCGAAGAGATAGGTGGGCTCCGCTAATCTCGTCACTAATGAGACTCTTGGACGAGGCTTGTGAGTTTGGTCTGCTCACTTCCTGCTGGGTGGTGTCATGGAGAGAGCTGACTTGGGGCGGGGGCGGTCCCTGCTGCAGAGAACAGCCTGGCCATCCTCCTGGGAGAGCTCTGCAGAGGGCATGACTGGGCTCAGCTGTGGGGCCAGAGCACGGGGGGAGGGGGGGGACATTTGTTTTCAGGGACCGTCTTTCCTGAGACTGCCTGTGACACAGCATCAGCAATCTCAGAAATAGGCTTCAGACACATGGTTTGCTAACTCTGTGCCACCCCAGAGCCCATGGACAGGACACTCCAAGTGAGGGGCAGAGATCAGCATGCCTTCATTTTCCATCGACAGTTGGGGAAACTTAGGCCTGGCTTTTTTGAGCCCTGTGGTCGAGGAACTCCCTGTGGGGCCCCCAGCTCTGTCCAGCCCAAGGCACACTCCTTGTGTATGTGTGTCCAGTAGAACCACGGAGGGCCCCTCCCAGTGGGCTCCTTGCTCCCCATAGTCTGGGGGTGGTGAGGGCTCCTCGGGTGGTGGTCACACCTGCTGGTGTGGCGGTTCTGGGGCGTTTCCCCCAGACTGTGCTGCTGTCCTTATCACAGGGCAAAACTTACTGAAGTTCAAGGGTTTGGAAACTGCAGAAGTGAAAAGGGTCATTAATCAGAGATTTAGCATTTTACAGGGATGTGGAGACTGGGGTTGTTCTGGTCCAGCTCCTGTTTGGTGGCTGTGGGGCTTCTGCCCACTCTTGTGACTTGGCGACTGTTCAGATACCCCACTGCCTCTGGTCAGAGTTTAACAAAAGTTCTCAGTCAGTAGGACTGAAGGGGGCCCTGTAGGATGCAGCCCTGTGCCCCAGACCTTGGCCACCCTAGCCCATGCAGCTCTCTCGCTGACCATCTCGGGCACCCAGGGGCCCACCAGGAGTCCATAGCGCAGGTGACTCCAGTTGCAGCTTCGGGCTGGCCCTGGTGACTGGCCTGCTTTTCTGAATGTTGCTCCTCAGAGGCCAGGGACCAGATTGGACACTGCCACTTGGCCATGGGAGCAGCTGGGTGCACAGTCCTCACAGACACACAGTTGTCATCATCCTCAGCAGCTGCTCCGAGCACCTCAGTGGAGGGACCCGGAATGGAGCATCTTCCATGGAGTAGAATTTGTTCCTCTTCTCTACCTTTGATGAATACCCTTGTTTTAGGTGTGTTCAGCTGAGTCTGTCTTTCTGGCAGGGGACAGGAGCCAGATCCATCTCCACCTCCTGGGCACATCACCTCAGAGCCTGGGGGCTGTGGCTCCTGCACCTCTGTCCACCTTCAGGGTCTGCCCTGAAGACTGGAGAGGAAAGCCTGAGAGCCCAGAGTCTCCAGACGCCTCCACCAGCAACGCTCCCTCCACCCTGGGAAGCTGGACCAGGCTGGCCCCAAACCCAGGAGGGAAGAAGCCTCATTTCTATGCAGGGGGGAAAGGCATGAATTCCTCATTACTTCCCTCCTCCCACCCTCCCAATCTTTCCTCCAGGTCTGCTTATTCAGAAAGTGCAGAGCGTAGGCTATCCCCTCTCTGGTCCTCTGGAGCTTCCCACCCTCACCTGCAGGTGTTCTCCTGGGGCTCTGTGGGTCCCCCTGTGTCCTCCTGGCTGTCTGCAGCTCCTTGTCCATAGACCAGTTACTCTCCTGATCCCATCCACCTACTGTTAGTTTTCTTAAGTGACCAGACAGCCTTCACAAGAGTGTTGGCCTTGCCTGCTCTCACAAGGTGTCCCTGCCTCCTCAGGACCCGAGGACCAGCTGACTGATGAACTTCTGGTTATGGCCATGCCAAGAGGCCTGCTTGAGGCCAGTCTCCCACCACCCAGACCTGTCACATCAGACAAACTATGTGAGGCGACAGTTTTCAGGCAGCACAGGCCTGTGGCCCAGGAGAGGAAGCAGCTCGCTGTCTGAAGACACTTGTGAGCAGATGTCGAGTTGTCTGGAGGCCCAGCACCGGGCAGGGATGGTGTGAGCAGAGCATTCCAGCATCCGTGTGGCGAGCACCAGGCTGCCCCTGTGCTGAAGATGTAGGTCTCAATTCCAGGCACTGTCGGGAGCCCCCAGGGAAGGGACCAGAGGGTGTGGTCTCAGAGGTGGATCTGGGGTACCTGCAAGCCCTAAGCTGAGGGCTGCATCCAGAAGGGCATGTCTGCACCGTCAGATCAGAGGGAGACGTCCAGGGCAGGGGGTGCTGCAGACACTCCAGCCTAGAACAGGGCTGGCTACCTGGGGCTCTCTTGGAGGGACCCCACAAGGACATCTCACACCAGCTTGGCAAACCTCACGGAGTGCTGTTGTTAAGTGACCCATGACATATGCGTGTGGTCAAGATGTTAAAGAAAATATGTCAGAATATTTAGAGAAAACCATGGTCTTGAGGAGAAAGTGCAAGTAGAGATTCTTCAAAGTGAGCAAATTATAAAAACTCCAATGAAATGTAATCTTAGATCTAAAATATAAAATAACTGAAAAGAAAGGTGGGCTTGATGGCAGGTGAGGGTGGCAGAGCAGGGTCGGTGAGCCTAAGAACAGGGGCAATAAAGATTGAAGAAAACAGAACAGAGCAACATGGGAAATTGAAGTACATTTCAACTGACTGAAAATGGGAAAAAAAAATCAAAGTATATTTGGGGATGCAGGTAACTCAGAGCTTAGAGGAAAATCTTATAGCTTTAAGGCTGGGTGCGGTAGCTCACACCTGTGATCCCACTACTCCAGGAGGTAAGGGTGGATCACCTGAGCTCAGGAGTTTGAGACCAGCCTGAGCAAGAGTAAGACCCTGTCTCTGCTAAAAATAGAAAAACTAGGCAGACATTGTGGTGGGCACAATGTACCAGTTACTTGGGAGAATCACTTGAGCCCAAGAGTTTGAGGTTTCTGTGAGCTATGATGCCACTGCACTGTCCCCAGGGTGACAAAATGAGACTATGTCTCAAAAAAAAAAAAAAAAAAAGAAAAGAAAAGAAAAAGAAATCTTATAGCTTTAAATGCTTACATTAGAAAAGAAGAAAAATTTAAAATTAGTAATCTTATTTTTCAACTGTAGCAACTATAGAAATAAAAGTAATTAAAACTTAAAAAGAATTGAGGAAAATAAATAAATATGATCTATAAGTTGATGACTGAAAAAAACACAGAAAAACAGAATAGAGCAATATAAAACAATTTTACTGACATTTTAAAAAAATTTATGTTTAATTTATATGCAAGACAGGACTGAGGAAGACAGGAATTCCAAAGAGGCTGATAGCTGTTTAAAGAATAAATAACAAACCTTCTCCAAAAGAAATTACAGATCTACGAAATTTGACTAGTGAATTCTAAAAAACAAAACAAAATAAAAAACAAGGAAGCAATGACCCTAATTCCACAATTCTATCCAATAATGTTAGTGAATAATAGTGGAAGTGACACTTTCCAGTTCATGTCATGACATCAACAAAACCGTGAGACAGACCAAGAAGAGAAAATTACAGATAATTATCTTTTAGAAATATGTATGGAGATTGCTTAGCAAAACATTAGCAAATAGAATTCAGCAATATACAAAGTCATAACTACATGACATCATGACCAAGAGAGATTCACCCAGGAATTCAAGGTTGGTTCAATGTCCAAAGCCAAATCAATATGATTGACCCCACTAACAGAATAAAGGGGGAAAACTATACAGTTTTATTATTAGATGAAGAAAAAAATCTTTGGCAAAATTTTTAACACTTATTAATGATAAAAACTTAGCAAAGTAAGACAGGACAAAATTTCAGCTTGATGAAAACCACATACACCTTAACAGGTAATATCACACTGAGAGTTGTGATGCGGAATATTTTTTTCCTAAGATTGGAAAAGAGGCAAGGATATCTGCTTTTACCCTTTCCATTCACAACGGACTGGCTGTCTTAGAGCTCTGAGGCAAGAAAAATAAGTAAAATGCATTTATATAGTAAAGAATCAGTGTCATTTCCGCTATTTACAGATGTGATCGCCCACAGAAAAGAGGGGGCCTGGGTCTGCAGAAACACTGTCAGCGTGGAAGCGAGGTCGACGTGCAGACATCACTGTAGTTCTGTGCAACAACAAGGAACCACTGGAAGGTGAAATATTTAAAAATCCATTCACAATAGAAGATAAAAGTACCAAGAAATAAAATTTGTGAAAGCTATCCAAGTTCTCTACATAAAAAGCTGCAAAACTGCTGAGTGAAATAAAATGAGGTCCGAGTAAGTGGAGATACACATGCACATGTGTGCAGGTTGGGAGACCCAATATTTGCAAGACAACCATTCTTCCCAAATTTATTTATCCCAATGACCTTTCACAAAAACAGAAATTGACAAGCTGGCATCAGAAAACTTACTGTAATGCCAAGGATCTCAAAAAAACAAACATTTTTGGAAAAGAAGCAGCTTCTCTTACCTGGATCATTGGATATTTAATAGTTATTATTATTATTATTTTTTGCAGTTTTTGGCTGGGGCCGGGTTTGAACCCACACCTCCAGTATATGGGGCCAGTGCCCTACTCCTTTAAGCCACAGGTGCCGCCCCAATTTAATAGTATTTTTTACTAAAATTTTTAGTCTTCTCTTTTCTTTCTACAATATAAGGTACCTGCAATTGCTTTCTGTGGATAGCCTGAGGCAGAGAAATGGTTGATCAGGGTGGGGTTTCTGTGTTGCTGGGGGAAGCAACAATGGAAGTTGGAGTGGCTGGACACAGCCCTCAGCCCCCTCTTGTCGCTCAGCCCAGGAGCTCTGAGCCAAGCGATGATGCAGGGATTCAAGTTGCTCCCTCACTCCTGTATGGCCATCTTACACCCGCAGCTTCCAAAGTCACTGTTCAGGGAGTCAGCTGAAGCCTACGTGTGTTGTTCTCAGGGCTAGCACGGGAGGCACAGGCCTCATTCCCGCCTGTGTTCCACAGGAATGTCATGAGTGCTGTGTGCCCAGGTGAGGCTCGGCTGCTGGGCCTCCTGTTACAATGTATTTATCTCTAAGTCCACGCCAACTGCCTCAATTCCCATAGCTCTAGAATGTCTGTATTGTCCTAAAGTTTGTTAAGGACTTTGTCCACAAGCAAACTGCACCCTGCACCCTGCACCCTGCACCCTGCACCCTGCACCCTGCACCCTGCACCCTGCACCCGGTGTCCCAGTCTGCACGTGAGCATGGCAGCTCCTGGGGCCTCTCCGAGGCTGAGCTTACTGAACACGGTGCTGCCCTGATGAGCTGAGGAGGGTCTGGGTGTTAGTACCGGCAGGGGTGTGGGCTGAGCCAGCTTCACGCCTTCTTTTAAGGTGATGTTAAGGTGGATGGTGCTCTGAACCTCACTAGTGACAAAAACTAACCCTCAGGAGGGAGAGGCTGAGAGGAAGGAAAGGAGGAGGCCCCCTTGGGTGAGGGTGAGTCCAGTTTCTGATAGGCAGGGAGGGGCTCGAGTGAGCTCCAGAGAGGGCAGGGGGCCTGAGCCCAGTGTCCCCTCGTCAGCTAGACGTGGTCCTGAGAGGACACTGCACACCTTCAAAGAAGTTTGGATTCTGTCAGGGGCAAGGCTGTGGATCACACGGGAGAGACGTTCAGGTGCAGAAAGGGGACTTGGGAAGGTGGTGGACAGCCTCTTTGGAAGCCTCCATGGAGATTGACTGGGAGGACACCTTGATCTCCATGCCTGGGGTGAAGTCCACGGCCCCGGGGTGAGGTCCACGCCACAGGGGTGAGGTCCACGCCCCAGCCCATATGGAAGGTGAAAGGTGAGAACACAGCTTGGGTGGGGAGCTTCCTTCTGCCCAGGACCTGGGCTGGGCCCTGCAAGGCTCCTGGGAGTGTCGTAACTGGCCCTCGGGCTGTTTTTCAGAGATATAAACTGGGTCCATGTCCCAGCCACCTGTCATCTGATTCTCCTCCCTGACTTGGCCCCAGTCAGCAAAGAGGGTGGATGGTAGGCCAGGGCAGAATCACACACTATGCATGCACTCATGTGTACACGCACACACACGTGTACACACACGTGCACACACACAGATGCACACACGTGTGCACACACATGTGTGTGCCCATATACACATACAATGAGTGATTTTATGTGTCAACTTGGCTATGCTGGTGTGTGTGAGTTGTTGGCTCAGATGCTCGTTTGCATGTTGCCATGAAGTGGTTATCTCCATGTGGCTTATAGCTACAGTCAGTTGACTTTAAGCAGATGCTTCCAGTGATGTGGGGGAGGGTCTCACTCTGTCTGTGCAAAGGCCTTAAGAGTGAATGCAAAACCGAGGCCTCCTGGAGAAGAAGGAACCCGCCTCACACTCATCGTAGACACCTGAGTGAGCTCCCAGCCTGCAGCCGCCCTGCAGATTACAGCACACTAGCTCGTAACTACACTGACTGTTCCTTAAAACAAATCTGTTACACAGGCACACATGTGCACACACACACTACCACATAGCACACACACGTGCAGACACGTGAACACACATGCATGTCCATGCTTGCACACACACACACATGCACACACGCACTCACACACATTCTAGGTGGGCCAGTTTCCAGCTCAGGAAATCTGCTTCTGCAGTGACTCTGAGGCTGGCTTTCTGGGAAACCCGGGCACGAAACTCGCATTCTCAGTCTCAGATCAGTTTGTGTTGCTGGAGGAAGCTCTGATGCTTGACAAAGGAGAGAGTATTTTGGAGGTTAAACCACAGCCACTTGCTCCTAGCAGGGCTGGAGCTGAGCAGCAGCATTTGGAGAGTTATCATGCCTGCTCAGTTTCGTGAATCCACGTCGGGAGGTGCTGGGGATGACAAGGAAACGCAGGGAACCTACAAAGGCCATTTTTACCACTTTGCTCTCCCAGAGGGGACTAAAGAAAAGCTCAGAATGAATTTAGTTTTTTCCCAAGAAGAAGAGGAAGGGAGTCACTCTGTTTGAAAAGCAGATTGTCCTCAGGAAGGAGAATCTGCAGCCTGGACCCTCCATCCAGCGAGGAAGCTGGGGTCTCGCTCCCAGAGTGGTGAAGGTGCCCCTTCAATGTTTCTCTTGCTTATTTCAATGTTTTTGTGAGACTATTAAGACAACAGTCAAACTGTACTATATAGCCGCCTCAGAAAGATGACATAAACACTTCCAGGTTAGGTGAGGAGCCAGAGAACAGGTTTTCTTCACGTCCATGAGACTGTGGGGAAAAGGCACTTTACACACATCAGGCCGGAAAGTCCACTGGAATTAAATTTTAAAGGCCAGTTTAACAAAATGAATCAAAATTTAAAAGTAATACTCCAAGGTAGTTCACTTGTAAAGCTCCCTGTCACTCTAGTGGGAGCAGAGCCTGCACCTTCTGCAGGGCTGATGATGCCGGGTACTAAGATGTGAGTCAGAGCACGTGGGTCCCAGCAACGCTTCCTGGTTCAGCCAGCAGCCGACTGAGGGACACGGGAGATCAGGCGGCTAGCCCATGCTAGGTCTGAGCTGGGCTTGTTTATAAGCACATTTCTGGAAGCACCCGGAGGCTTCGATGATCCCATTTTAACACTTAGTGGATGCACTCAGGGGAGGAGCCTGGAATGCTATGTGAACTCTGACCTTTGCTGCAGGTACACATCTCCCTCCTCCTGGCCTTCCTCGACTCCGTGGACTAATGAGACGTGCAGGCTGGACATGTCCTGGGCAGGGACGCTGGGTCTCTGCTGGGCTGAGGGGCCCTGGGAGCAGGTGGTGGAGTGAGCCGGGCAGATGGTGGGGGAAGGCTGCAGGGCAGGTGATAGCTGGTGAGGGAACAGAGGGAAGGTAGTGGCTTACAAAAGTAGACATGGTGGGGAGCCTCGAGAAGCAGCCATGGAGAAGCGTCAGGAACCTCATCCAGAGCCCTCTGGTGCAGAGCAGGGCTGGGGCTGTTGGACTTGCCATGGAGAAATGTCTGTCTACGTCAGAAGCTACAGGGACCCTGTCCTGGTGGTATTATCCAGGTGTGCAAGTTTGCTCCAGGTTGAGCCAGAGCGGGAGCCCAGTGGATGCACTTTGAGAACTTGAGGCCTCATGATCTCCAGATAATGCTTGGAACCTTCCTTGGGTCCATTCGAAGAATGTAGGCTGGAGCCACCATCGGTGACCAGCTGCCTGCACTGGCCTCCTCAAGCTGACCTAGTTGTCACAGACCAGACACCACGTGGATGTGTCAGTGCATTGGACCTAGCTCCTTATGGTGACCCCTCCATGTGTTGACAGCATGGCACAGTCCCCTGGGTATCACCTCACAGAGATGGAGGCCCTTCCACGTGTTGACAGTGTGGGACAGTCCCCTGGGTGTCACCTCACAGAGATGGAGGCCCCTCCATGTGTTGACAGTGTGCAACAGTTCCCTGGGTGTCACCTCACAGAAATGGGGGCCCCTCCACGTGTTGACAGTGTGCAACAGTCCCCGGGTGTCACCTCACAGAGATGGAGGCCCTTCCATGTGTTGACAGCATGGGACAGTCCCCTGGGTGTCACCTCACAGAGATGGGGCCCCTCCATGTGTTGACAGCATGGGACAGTCCCCTGGGTGTCACCTCTCAGAGCTCCCACTGTGTTCTCACCCTTTGGGACTGAACCAAAGCAGCCCAGACTTCGAGCTTGTGGGACAGGTGTGTGCTAACAGTGAATTAAGGGGAGGAAAAGAAGATTCCTGGAAGTCATGATGAAAATTTGTAGTTCTAAAAACATCAATTTTTTTCTGCCACATCCTGCATGTTCAGAGAACTTTGATTGGGATAGGTGTCACTGATCACAAACTACTTTCCTTGTTTTCCGTTCTTCCAGCTGTGTGGACAGGTGGGCCGTCTTGGGTGTGTGCACGCTCAGAGGAAGCCCACCCCCCTCACTCCTTGACTTTCTAGGGAGTAATCCCTGAACTCTGGGCTCCTTAAACCCCAAGCTTTCTCTTTATTTGCACATCATGTAAATTCCACAAGAGACAAAAAGTGTCAGTGAGTTCCAAAGCAGACATCTTTGAATGAAAATTCATCTTGCTCACTGCCAAAAAGCAGCCTGGTGGTGACAAACAGACGTTGCAGGCTGTACATCCATGACCCCCTTTCCTTCCCTCCCAGGGCTGGTGAGGGAAGACGGCCTATTGTGGGATTCTCAGTGCCAGCCACACGCAGAGACACATGCCAGGCTTACAGGTTGAATCTGTGCCAGAGTGGCTGAGGTTGGAGCCTCCCACGTGTACCTGCAACCCCGCAGTCCAGCACCCTCAGGACACACTCCCTCTCACCAGGGCCCACTCCAGGCCTGGGGGATTCAGCTGGGTGGAAAAGACCTTGGCTTCCTGGGTGGGATTCTAACAATTGCCATGGGGCATGGTGCTTCCTCAGCCCAGTGCTGTTGGAAGCTCTTTCTGTTTCCAAGGCCATGATGACAGTGTGCAGTAACTGTGCTCTTAACTACTGTGGCTATAGCAATAGTTATAATCCTTTTATTTTTACTTTTCTGTCCATAAAATTTTTTAAATTTGTAAGTAGTTGAGTTTGGTTAGAAATTATCAAAGACAAAAAAGTGAGCAAGTAAGGCCCATTTGACGCAGGTGAGACCCCCAGGCCTGAAGACAGGTGTCTCCATGCAGGCGGTTTGTCAGCAGGAGATGTCTCCATGGTTATCTGGGCAGGGGCCCTGTGCCTCTGTGCTTGGCTGGTTTCAGGGGCTGAGAGCTCTAATCCTGCCGCGTCAAGGGGGAGTGTCCATGCCTGGTCTCGTCAGCAGGTGCAGGAAGGGGACAGGTGTGTGTCTAGTCCCACCAAAGAAATTCAAGGAGTTGCTGTGAGTCTCCCTGGAGTCTGTCTGAGTCATGTGGGGGTAGCTCTGTGAGGTTCCATTTCCTGGGACACCAAAGGGCAGGGGATTATTGATCAGAACTGTATTTGAGGGGACAGGGCTCTGACAGCTGGACATTGTCTGTGCCTGACAATTGTGTTTTGAAAGCCCACGACTCCACCTCGCTCCGACACTTGCTGTCTGAGCTCACTGAGGGTGCACAGTGGGCAGGCTGTGCCAGTGGGGAAGAAAGTCGGCGTGGACGAGTCCCTAAACTTAGTGGGGAAAATCCTGAATGACCTCTCGTGTTCACCTTTCCCATCTGCATGGGTGCCCCAGCCTGCAGAAGAGCCCTGGCACACACAAGCTCCTTGGCCCAGCCTTGAAAGGAAACCCAGATGCCGCTGCGGTGAGAGCTGGTGCCGCTTCCCTTCCACGTGGAGCAGCCCAGCTGCTGCCCCACCGCTCTGTCTGAGCCGCACAAGTAACGGCCACATGCCCCCCATGTAGACCCTGCGGGGGACTTTGGTGCCATGATGGCACTTTGTACCTCGCAGAGGGATTGGGAAGCCCCCTCTTTCTGCAGCCACCGTGGGAATTGAGGTGAGAGCTGTCGTTGCTGGAGAGCCGTGAGCACGACACTCAGCTGCGGCTGCAGTTTCATGGACCATTAGCAATTTGCTAATATTGTTTTAGCTTGCAAATTAGTGCAGCTCCGTGGTGAGGAAAGGCTGCGTCGCTGCCATCAATCAGACGGAAACTCTTCATGCATGAGATGAGAAACGATTTCTAGCCTTTGAGGCTCAGACAGCAATTACTGTGACCAAAAATGGGCAGGGGCTGCATTGTTGGGGGGGGGGGGGGGCTCTTTGCAAAGTCCACCAGCGGTTCTGGTAACTCTGCTGCTCCGTGCCTGGGAATGAGACTGCGAGGATGTCAGGGAACAGGAACCCCATCTCCCTGTTACCTCTACAAGGCTGTGTAAAGGAGCCCGTCTTACCTACCTGCTCGTGGAGGGCAGCGGGGAGTGGTGGGGCTGCCCACAGCCTGCTCCCAGCACCAGGGACCTCACCTCCATTCCCCAGCCCCTGCCTGAGACGCCCCTGGGCAGACACCAGGATGGCCCTGGCAGGGCACAGGCCAATCTCCGTCCCCTTAGTTCTTTTTCCCTGGTCCTTCCTTCCCGACTTTGAGCACCAACATTGTTTCCCTTTTGGTGTTTTTGCGAGACCGTTATAAAACGTTTTCTCCACTGAAGATTGCCTTTCACGCCTGGGAATCAGTTCACAGGGAGTGTGGGGGCAGATGGCCTGGGGTTGAATCCTGCCTCTGACCTCCTGGTCATTACTGTTGTTAAACAGGGTGAGCCCATGTGACACCAGTGGGGAAGTGCAGGATTTTCTGAAGGCCCGAGCGTGGTACCTGCAGCCCTGGTGCTGGCTTCAGGATCCAAAATTCTCCTAAGTGTTTAATGGAGAATTCAAGTCCTAACTTGAGGGGTGCCTCTGCCCTGATAAACAGGCCCCATGTCATTACACCCTGTCATTGGCTGAGTTGTGCCCCTGAATCTGACTGGTAAAGCCCTAACCCCCAAGACCTCAGAACGTCACTGTGTTTGGAGACACAGCCTTCACAGCAGTAATCCAAGTCTGTCAGAGTGGGGGCCCCGTGCAATAGGATGGTGTCCCTATAGGAAGAGAAGGTCAGGATCTGGAGCCTCCGCACGAGGAGGGGACCCAGAGAGGACCCAGGGAGGGGATGCAGGGAGGGGACTCAGAGAGAACCTGAGGAGGGGACGCAGGGAGAGGACCCAGAGAGGAGATGCAGGGAGGGAACGCAGAGAGGACCCAGGGAGGGACCAGGGAGGGGACACAGGAAGGGACACAGGGAGAGGACCCAGAGAGGACCCAGGGAGGGGACACAGGGAGGGAACACAGGGAAGGACACAGGGAGGGTACCCAGAGAGGACTGGGGAGGGGACGCAGGGAAGGGATCCAGGGAGGGGACACAGGGAGGGACACAGGGAAGAGACCCAGAGAGGACTGGGGAGGGGACGCAGGGAGGGGACCCAGGGAGGGGACCCAGGGAGGGACACAGGGAGAGGACCCAGAGAGGACTGGGGAGGATGCAGGGAGGGGACCCAGGGAGGGACACAGGGAGAGGACCCAGAGAGGACTGGGGAGGGGACGCAGGGAGGGGACCCAGGGAGGGACACAGGGAGAGGACCCAGAGAGGACCCAGGGAGGGGACACAGGGAGGGAACACAGGAAAGGACACAGGGAGGGTACCCAGAGAGGACTGGGGAGGGGACGCAGGGAAGGGATCTAGGGAGGGGATGCAGGGAGGGACCCAGGGAGGGGACACAGGGAGAGGACCCAGAGAGGACCCAGGGAGGAGACCCAGGGAGGATCATAGGGAGGGACGTAAGGAGGGTTACACGGAAGGATGGTCCCACAAGATGCAGACAGAGCCTGGTGGAGAACTAGCTGGGTGTGCATCCTTTTCCTGGACTTCTGGCCTCCAGGATGTTGAGGACATAAATGTGTGCTGGTTTATGCCCTGTGGCGTGTTGTTAGGGAGTGGATCAGAGTGCTGTGCTCCAGGATGAGATGCAGGCCAGCCCCTCTGGGCAGCAGCACTCAGATGGAGCTCAGGCTGTGGGACCCTAGAAGCTGCCTGGGCCTGTTCCCTCCCCAGGGGGGATTTGAACAGGTTTCTGATGTCACGAATGTGCATATTTGACTGAGGACAGAGGCCAGGGCATTTCAGGCAGCATTCCCTTCTCCTGCAATCAATTGAGCATTTGAATTTGGGTAAATCTTGACAGCTGCCCTCACTCCCAGTGGTGGTGGATGGTGCCCTGGGGACCTGCCAGCCCTGTGGTGGCAGGGGGAGGGGCGGTTCAGGCTTTTTAATCTTTGCCAACTTATGTGACAAATGATCGTTTATTGCTATTTTATTTTTGTTTTGTCCTATTGAGGTTGAACCCCTCTTCCTGGATGTTTCCTGTTCTCCGTCCTTCTGTGATTCCCTATTTATAGATTCGGCCCATTTGTTTTCTCAGTTGGGGTGTTTGTGTTGACTTTAAGGAAATTCACATTTCATAGATATGAATTCTTTGGCATGTGGAACACGAGCGGTTTCACAGCTTCAGTGTACGCACTGACTTTGTGCTGTTTCTAACACTTTCATACAGTCTTTTCTTTTTTATGGTCTGGATTAAATGCTTTTAAAAATAAAAGATCTTTTGGACAAAAAATAGTAAGAAAATACTCTGTATTTTATTTTGGTTCTTTTTACATCAAGTCCTTAACTTTTGGGAATTTAATTTGTAATAAGGAGAATTTTTTTTTTTTTTTACCCCAAATTGTTAACTGGTTGGCCAGTGCCTTTTAATGAATAAGCCATTTTTAAGACAATGTTTTAAAATAAATCCTTTTTAATTTTGACAAAGGAGGTCTCTTTTTAGTTGATCATTTTGTTTTGCAAAACAAAGCACAGTGGCTGCTCTGAGGTCAGTCAAAAAATAAATATTTGTGGAGCACCTGCTAAGCCCTGGCGGCATCCAGGACCCTCTGAGCCTCCCGGGAGCTGGGGGCTTGGGCGGGTGCCCGGCAGGCTGTAGGCCCCTTGCAAGCCTCTTTGCTGCCCACATCCCTGGACAGTCTCTCCTAGTTTCATGTTTTATTTCAAGCACACATATATTAGGTATGTAATACATTATTATCAATATATACTTTAAGTATAACATATAAGCTATAAACTATATAATGTATTTATAATTATATACATAAAGCTCACCAATATTTACACAAATTACATATATATTCCTGCAAAACGGGGGAAAAATAACATTTGTGTCATATGATTGCTGTGAGGGTTAAAAGAAAAAGAAACAGGATTGCTGGGGACCTGGCTCCAGGTCGGCTGTGAAAAAGAGTCAGGTGTCAAGATGCTATAGTGTTGCAAGTAACTGGACTGTGAGGAGAGCAGCCCAGGGCATCGGGGGACATGCACCAGGGCCGGGAAACCTGCAGAGGATCAGCAAGGCACGTGGAAGTACGGAGACCAAAAGGAGCCGAGGAGAGGGGGAGTGAGGGGCCTGGCAGACGGGGGTCCTGGACACGGGACATTCAGCTCAGCTGGAGAGGGAGCAGCAGGGCAGGGGTGAGGGGAGCTGAGGGTCAGTGCCACCTGTCAGTTCTATGTTGTCGATAGTAACGATTTGAGTTAGAAAGCAGCCAGACCTAAGTAAAACTGACAGTGGCTGAAACAGAACATTGATTAAAGATTGATGGACGAATGCATTGTTCTAGAGAAATAAATTAGATATGTATAATTTAATACCCTCAAATTGGACTTTATTGATAGAGTTGCCTCAAAAATCCCTAAAGGCTAAAACTAAAATCAGGAAGACTGACATGGCTGAAAGAACTACTAATCATGTCATTATGAAAAATAAAATTGTGAGAAGTGAGAGCCCAGTGAGAATATGTCAATGAAATGGAAATGAAGGCAAAAATATTGGAAATACTGTTTTATCTGCCCATGTTTGACCAAAGAATTAAGTTGGTTTAATCAGACATAAAAATTCCAACTCAGTGGATGCGCATCAGATTTAGTGTACGTCTGATTAAAATCTCGGTGCTGAGATACCGTTCCTGGTGAAATGTCTGGTTCCAGGGCTGGGGTGGGTGCGTTGTGGTACTAGACAGTGGGAGAGAGACCACCCCAGAATGAGGACACGGCCCTGGGGAAGTCTGCAATCGTTTAAGCACTGAAGTAATTAAGGACAGGAATGAATGGTAAGTCACTGAGTGGTGGGGACCGTTGAGTCTGTGATGATGACATCAGCCGTGAGGGGCTGGGTGGTCTCAGGAGGATCTTCCATAGAGTGACAAATACGGCATCTCACAACCACTGGATAGACAATGGGTTTGAATAAGAGTGATCAATGGATGCTAAATTAGTGTGTGGGATTATTTTATTGTTTTTAACTTTTTATTTTGAAATAATTTCAGGCTTATCAGAAAGTTGCAATGCTTTGTTGAAGAATGCTCACTCATTTCCCCTAAACGTTAACACAGGGGTCCTCAAACTTTTTAAACAGGGGGCAGTTCACTGTCCCTCAGACCGTTGGAGGGCTGGACTATAGTTTTAAAAAAAACTATGAACAAATTCGTATGCACACTGCACACATCTTATTTTGAAGTAAAAAAACAAAACAGGAACAAATACAATATTTAAAATGAAGAACAAGTAAAGTTAAATCAACAAACTTACCAGTATTTCAATGGGAACAATGGGCCTTCTTTTGGCTAATGAGATGGTCAATGTCCTGTTCCATATTTGTCACTGCTAGTCATAACAAGTGATGCAAGTGTGCATCAGTTAGTCTAGATCTTGTTGAAGATTTCAGATGTTTCATTCTGGAAAAAGTCTGTTCACAGAGATAAGTGCTGCCACAGATGGTTGTCATTTTGAGTGCATGGTTCCTGAGATTAGGATATGTCTCAGAGGGGAGAGATGCATAGAAATTAGGAAGGCTGCTTGACTTGAATGTGTCTTTCAGAGAGTCACAATTCTGCAGTTCAGCCAGTTCCGTTTGGTAAATCGTATCCACA
>CAUYPK010006612.1:0-96823 GCA_963574355.1 Loris lydekkerianus
CCCCCCCCCCCCCCCCCCCCGAGGCAGAAAGAAAGAACACCTATTGACAATCAGAGAGGTGAAAAGAAAGCATTGTAGGGTAATTTCCATGAGCCTCCCTCTAGTTTAAGACCGTAAGGTTGAGCACGTTTTCGTATGTGTAAGAGCCATTCCCAGCCTGTTTGCTGGAAGCTACACACAGATCACTGTGCAGGAGTGTGTGGGGTGTAGTACACTATGGCATTCCTTTGTGTGTGTGCCAACTTCTAGGCAGGGCCAGGGCAGACTTGACAGGGGATCCTTAGGGAGTAGAACAGTCTCTTTCTGAATGTTTTCCTCTCTGCCAGGGGTCACTCTGAGGGGGCAGGGCTGTGCTGGGGAAGGCATTAGAAAGAGCAAAGAGACCCTCCCTTTCTTAGTCCCCTCCTTCAGAAGGATGGAAGAGCCCCTGGACTGATGAGCTGTGTTCAAATCTCCACCCCTTCACTTACATCCTGAGAAAAATCACTTAACTTTTCTAATCCTCAGTTTTCTCATCTGTTAAATGGGGCAAGCACCCCTGACCTCATAGGAGGAATGCGAAGATTGTCTGAGACCCTAGATGAGGACTAGAAACTCAAGACAAGTCTTAGGAGAGTTGCGTTTATTACAGGGAAGACTGCAAGAGATGTCAAGTCCTTCCAGCATCACTGTGTAGCAGCAGCAAGGTTTTCTTGGGCTTGTGTATCTGGGAACTTCTCTGGGCCTGATTCAAGAGGGTGACATTCCTGATCTGTGCTGGGTTGCCTCCAGGGGAGTTGCTCCTCGGAACCAACTCGTGCTCTCTTGGAGGTGTCCTGTGGAAGCCTCACTGGCCCATAGAAAGTTTGAATACACAACTTTGGCCTCAAGGCCAGATGAATCCAGGCAGATGAGATTGGATTCTGACTCTAAAAGGGTTAAGGACTCACAGGAAGGACCTCAGCCTCTAGATCCACTCCCAACCCTGGGTGAAATTTCCCTCCCAGCATCCCTGTTAAGTGGCCACTTATATAACTTGCTTGCATAAGCTCAGTGAAGGAGCACACCCTGTCTCCAGGCCAGCACAGGTCACTCTTGAACTGTTGTAAATATTCCCTAACTTATGCTAAAACTTGCAGGGACTCTCCAGAAGCCACATCCGGCCCTATTCATGCTGGTTTTGCCCTCTGCACTCTTGACCCAAACATGGCTCAGCATTGATTTTGGGGCAGCCGCCATAACCCCTTGAGCCTGCTGTGCTACAGGCTGGGCCCCTTGAACTCTAGACTACTTTCTACACCTTTCCTGCCCTAGATGTGCCCTCAAAGGAGCCTGAGCTTCAGGAGCAGGACAGGGATGACCCAACCTCAATTTGAACTGTGATCTGTGGTTTGTGTGACCTCAGAGGTTGAGAGCGAGTTTTTGCAGTCCCATTACCATGACGCAGGCTGGTTGAGCCTTTGGTCACATGACTTGGCTTACTCCCATGACATAGGTCTTTGTCACGTGACCTGGTCATGGTAATGTGACCTGGTCTTGGTCATGTGATCATAGGGGGTTGAGAGATCCCTGAAGTTCATCTTGGTGTTTTCACCCCTGACACAAGTCTGGGCAATAACCAATAAGGTGGGAATCAGCAAGTGATGTCAAGTTAGTTTTTTAACCCAAATGCCGAGTCTTAATTCTCTCATCATGTTTCACAGCTATTCTTTCCTTTTATAAGCATTTCTTTTCCTTTTATATTCCTTCATTAGCCTGTCAGCTCCCAGAGGGCAGGAGATTTTTCCTTTTTATTTATTTTTTTTTTTGTAGCATTTGCATGTACTAAAGAAGGTGATTGTGGCTGGTTTTTAAATGTTCTTTTTGTCATTATGGCACGTGTTTTTATTGTTTAGCCAATAGATGTACTAATAGCTTTAAATTAGAAGAAATATGGGTTCACTAGAGAAAAATTAGAAAATAGAGAAAAGTAGAAAGTAAAAATTAAAAGCAACAACACCACAAAAAAATCGTGATTCCAGCACCCAGAGAAAATAACTGTAAACATTTCGGTGTGTTTCCTTCTAATAAAAGGTCCCAAGCTTCCCCCCACCCTCCAGACTAGATTATGTTTTCACAGAGCGGGGGTGTGGAGGCCTGCAGAGGAGGGTAGCCTTGAGTCTGGCTGGTGGACAAAGTCAGTGGCTCAGGGACTGCCTAGGGTCAGAGGTGGGCTGGAGTAAGGAAGCGGGGTTCTAGGCCCCCCAGCTTGCTTTAACCAGAGCTGGTCCAGTTTTATTTTTGCAAATTGGGCTCCTGAGGAAGATTTCATTCCCTGTTTTAAAAAAGTTTTAAAACCTTCACAAGAGGGTGCACTGTTTGCCCTGATTCATACTTTTGGGTATTGATCCCCATTTCTGGCTTTGGACTAGCCAGAAATATGTGAACTACACCTCCTGTGTGGTCACCTAAGGGCCAGGGTAGGCCCTCATTCATGAGCCCACATTCCTTGAGCTGCTATAGTGAAAGCTGTGGGTTCCCGAAAGGGTTTGTCATTCTGCCTATGTGTCCCCCCTCCCCAGGTGCCCTAAACCCTTGTCATTCCCTCGGGTACCCATGGACTCTACTCCATGTGCAGTGGGGTGGGGTTGGCAAGGTACGTGCCAAGCAAATCTATCAGGGCTCTAGGGACCACTGCTACCTTTTCCGAGGGCCCTGAAAACATTTGTTTATTAATTTGCACTGGAACTTGCCTGGAAATTAAATACCAAGCTTCCTACTTAGGAATTGACCACTCTGAAAATACAGGTGACATTTGCCACCTGCAGTTCTTTTTCCTCTTTCTATGGCCCCTCAAAGTGACTCCATGATTGTGTCTTTAGGGTCCTAGAGCCTAATTCTAGGTGGGGAGGCAAGCACTCACAGAGGGCACTTGTGCCTGGACTAACTCTTCTGAGGAAATGTAGACAAACCCCTTCATTTTCTGAGGGTGCGGAGAGGGTTCTACCATTACCCTCTGTCTAGTGTCTCATGCTGGGACTCTTCCCATGGCTTGTCTCCTCCTGTATAAGTGTGTCATGAGGGTTACCTGGGGGTTTGGGGCTGTAGTCTGAGCCCCCCACGTATTACTGGACAAGGCTCAAATTCTTCTTAGATAACTTCCAGGTGTATCTCCCGAATCCTATGTCAGAACAAAACAGCAGAGCCATTGGGTTTGTGCAGAATATGTTTACGTTTCTGCCATACGTGTGCTTACGTGAGTTCACAGGGGATTAGGTACTTTTTCAGATACTTCTCAGGACTTGACAAATGGTCTGGAGCTGGACCCAGCTCTGCTCTGTTGACCTGAGGGGGTGACTCAGGGAGATCGGGAGTGACTGTTAAGGACGTAGCAAAATATTGAGTTTTCAGCTTTAGCCAGGCCCCTCTCCCCTCCAGAATCTACCCCTTGTGGGCCCCAGCAGCTGGTGGTAAGAGAGATGGAGACAGCTGGACTCTCTAGCCAAACTGGGGTGATGCTTTGCTTAAGGCACCAAGTGTGTGGGTGATGACCTTGGCTTTTGTATCAAGAGCAGTGTGGTGCATCGGTAATTAGAAGGGATGATCACAATTTGTGCCTTTCCAAGGCTGTGATTAAGCAAAAAATAGGCTCCATTCTTTAGCAGGCAGGAGGAGCCCTGGTGAGCTGGGTGGGCCATAGTCCCGGTGCTGGGAGCAGGCACTGTGGTAGCTGGCCTGCCTCAAAACCTGTACAAAACATTGTCACATAAACAGCTGGGGGTTCACCAGCCCTAAATCTGGGCATGGCAGGGACCCAGCCTGAATAGGGCCATGCAAACAGAAATGAACAGGAAGTGGGAAGAAATGGGCAGCCTGATGGTGAGGTCCTGGGGTTCCTGGTAGGTGGCTTCCCACCACCTAGGATCCCCTGCCAGCAGCTCTTATCACCAGAGGCTCTGGGCAAGTCTCTAGAGGTAGAATTATAAAGCCCAGGTCAGGGTGTTCTAGGATTCCCAGAGGTTCCCATATACCAGTTCCCCTGGGTACTTTCAAGAAATGTGCTTCTTGGTGGATGATACTTCCCCAAACCTGATTTCTCCTGGGAGTTTAACTGCACGGAAATGTCTCACAGGCTGCATGTATCCTGGGATCTTCACTTCCAAAGTGAAATGCAATGCTAGGCCTAGAAAGCTGATAAATCCTGCTCTCAAGGAGCCCATAGTCTGGTGAGGAAACAGACAAATCAGCTTACAGCAATAAGCCAGGCCCAGCTTAGCATGCTGTGGAATAACCATCTTTGCCTAGGTGGATCTGAGAAGGTGTTCTAGAGGAGGCAGCAGTTGAGCAGGGTTTTGCAGGACAAGTAGGAGTTTGCTGGTCTGCAAAGAGAGGAAGGGCTAACCATGCAAAGGGCTCAGCATGAGAAAAGGAAAAGAGGACCGAAAGAGTTGTGTCCTGTAGGTGGATCAGAGACAGTGGGCTCAATTATTGGTTCTAGGAATGTCCAGCTCTCAGCAAAGCAGAGTGCTGTGGGCAAGGCAGCTTCAGGCTGCCTTTCTGCTCGTCCACAGAGGCCTCTGCTAAAACTGGAGATGTGCCTTCCTCTGGGGTAACTCTGGCCCTGTCAGTCAATTCTCAAGAGGGCAGACTCTAGATCTTGCAGTCTAGGTCTCCTTTTTTCAACTTCCCACAGCAAAGCATTTCTGGCTTTTGTGCGTTGAAAGGAAGCAAGGCTCTGTCCTCAGTGTAGGAGGCGAGACTCTTCCCTCTTGCTATGAGGAGTGAGGGATGTTGAGGACAAGCCTGTCCAGCCTCTGGCCTGTAGCTTCCATGCCTACTGAGCCAGGAACTGCCTTAGCATCATTTGTGGCTGGGATGCAGCACGTGTCCATCAATTTGATGCCCAGAACTTCACATGTGCCTCAAGGGAGCTGACTCCAGGTAGACCAAGGATGTGGGTGCTCCTTGGTCTGTGGAATGAGTAAGGGTGCCGGGATCCTGTCCCCATCTAACAGAGGGAATGGTGCCTAGGAGACAGCAGGACCCTCATGTCTTCCCTGCAACTTATTTATAGCCTTGCCATGGTAATTTGTGGCAATCACAGCATTTAATCCTGTAATCACACTGCAAGCAGGCACCCAGCCCAGCGAGGCCGGGGAGTATGCCAAGGCTTGGGAGGGATTTGGCGGCAGGGCAGGCAAGTGTGGAGGTGGCAATGTCCCCATCAGCCCCATTTTGTCAGCTGTGGCCCTGGCTCTGTGCCCCAAGATACCCTGGTAATAACAATAACAATGGCAGCTAACACGTACATAGTATAACACTTCCTGAATGTTCCATGTCCTATCCTAAGCCCTTCATGTATAGGAACTCATGCCCTGTTCTAAGCCCTTTATAAATATATGGACTCATTTCCCTTCTTTGTCACCCTATGAGGTAGTTGCCATTATTATCCCCATATTCCAGATGAGGAAACCAAGGCACACGTCACCCAGCTCCTAAGAGCCAAGGTTTGAACTGAGGCATTCTGGCTCCAAAGTCCGTGGCTTTAACCATACCCCTCACAGCCCTCATGGTAAGGGGCCTCCCAGGCTCCACACTGACAGCTTCAGCTGTGCCCATGCTCCTGGTTCCTCTGGCTGACCTGTCCCAGAGCCATGCACCAGGCTACATGTACCATGAGAAGTATGGATGCTTGTCTTAGGAAGCCACACTTGGCCTCCCTCGCAGACACTCACTTTCCCGCCTGGCACTAATTCAAGTGGTGGAAAGAGGTCTGGTGGGGGCAGACTTGGATTTTAATTTTTAAGGTCCCTGGGGCAATTGATGTAGGTTGTTAGAGCCTTAGTCTGCTCCTCTGGAAAGTGGGGCCCAAAACGTGATCATCCAAACTCAGAGAGTTATGGTGGGGACAGGATTATATAGGTAAAACACTCTGTGCCTGGGACTTAAATACTTAACGCAACTGACAGCATTACTGTACTCTGGGATTATCCTCCTGCCCTGAGGGCAGGGCCCAGGTCCCCTCTGGTTAGACCCAGGGCAAGCTGCCTAAGCCACAGGAAGAAGCATTATCAGTGTCAGGCAGAGTCAGACCTCAGGACAAGGTTTTCCTTTTCCTCCTAAAAGCTGACTCCTCCACCATTTAGGAAACAATTTTCTGTCTGTGTGGGCAGCATCTTAGGGCTTATAAGGCAGTTACCCTTCAACCAGGGTTGTGTCTGCAAGGGCAGAATATTTCAGAAATGTACTTTTCTGCTGAGAAAGCTGTTTACCGGTATTTGGAATTCTTTGTAGATATGCCCTCCTGTGGGGTGGTATTGGCTGAGGTTGCCCAGAAAGCCCCCAGAAGAACCCTCCCAGTTGTGACTGAGTGGGGAGCAGCAGGCTATGGTGGGGCAGGCCAGGGTATGAAGTCGGAAAGGTCTGTCCTCATCTAGAACAGACTGCGACTTGAAGAGAGAAGTGATTTCCTCCTCATTGAAGGTCAACGGCTGGCTCAGCCTAGCTATGGGTTCTGGCTACACACAGAAAATGGTCTCCATCTCATGGAGGAGGAAGGAGTGAAGCTGAGGTCAGCTTGATGGAAGTAAGGATTCCTCAAGGTGGCAAGCATCATTTGGGTGGTACAGAACCACTTTTGCATGTCTTTGAGTCCAATGTCATGATATGTAGTAGTGTAAGTATTAGATCAGGATTGGCAAACTTTTCTGTAGAGGGCCAGATACTGAATATTTTTATTATAGCTTTGTGGGCTCTAAGGTCTCTGTTGCAGCTACTCTGCTGCTGTGGCACAAAAGCACCCAGAGACAGTATGTGAGGAATGAGCCTGGCTGTGTTCCAATAAAACTTTATTAACAAAAACAGATGGTGGGCCAGATTCAGTCCATGGCTATGGACTGCTGACCTTCCTAGACCAATGAGTGCTCGAGGAGGGCTGGGAGCCTAATTTCCTGGAGGAGGATGTGTTTAGCCCAGGCAGCTGAGAGGAGCAGCAGCTAGCTTCATCCTAAAGCTTGTGGGTAATGCCAAGTATTGCTCCAAATGCTGGTCCTGCAATTCAAGGCCTTCCTACCTCTCTGAATGCTTCAATCATATATATATATATATATCCAGCTGTGTTAGTCAGGGTTCTCTAGAGAAACAGAACCAATAGGCTATATATAGATATATAAAAAGAGATTTATTGTGGGGCATTGGCTCCCACAATGATGGAGGCTGAGAAATCTCATGGTCTGCTGTCTGGCAGCAGGAGACCCAGGAAACCTGGTGCAGTGATTCCAGTTCAGGCCCAGCATCAAGAATGCTGATGTGTGAGGGCAGGGGGTAGATAGATGTCTGACCTTGAAAAGAAAGAGTGAATTCTCCCTCCTGCCTCCTTTTTGTTCTGTTCAAGCCCTACCATCTTGCCCACCTACACTGAGGAGGGCGGATCCTCTTTACTCAGATGACAGATTCAACCTCTTCTGGAAACACCTCACAGATACACCCAGAAATAATGTTTTACCAGCAAGTTGGATATCCTTTACTCCAGTCAAGTTAAACACATCAAATTAATCATTATGACAGGTCTTTAGTTCTTAGAGGGAAGCCCAAATTACTGTCCATCACTGGAAGTGGAAGTCATCAGACAGCGCTCACACTGCGGCTGCTGTACTGGTGAAGAACAGTGGTTTCCTTGAAGCAAAGTAGGAAATTTCCTTCCTAGGATGCCCCTCCTTGTCTAGGGACAGCCTCAATGGTGGCCACACTCTGCTGCTCTTCTTTTCCTTAGGACAGAGAGTTTCATGTTGTGTTGGTTTCAGAGACAGGGGGCTGGACAGAGTGGCTCTCCCTAGCTCCAGACTGTAATTTTAACTCACCTAGAAGCCCAGGGCTCCCTCCTGGGACCTGTGCCCCACCTTCAGTTGTTGTAGTGGGAGCCTGGAAATGCTGAGTCCTCCCCCTTTCCCCCCTACAGGAGAGTTGTACCGGGTTTCCTTGAGGAGGCAACGGTTCCCAGCCCAGGGAAGCATCGAGATCCATGAAGACAGCGAGGTGGGCCAGGTTTCTGAGGGTGCCCGGACCCGCCCCAGGGTCAGGAATGTAGAAAGAGCCTTGGGATGGCAGACAGATGCCTGGTTTCCTTCCAGCTCTTCATCTGACTTGCTGTGTGACCCTGGGCAGGCCTCTGTCCTCTGGGCTTTGGGTTCCCGTATGAACAAGAAAGACCTCTTGGGACCTTTCCTGTCCTCACATGCATCAAGGGTCTTGCCTTCTTTACAGACGGCATCCCCATGTGGCGTCACATGGAGGGTGGGGGGTTAGGGCTGTAGAATTCCTTGGCTTGGAGCTGTGAGGCAGGCTGGGCTGGGTCCCTGCTTCCCCAGCCTTAGTCTGTGTGTGTGTGTGTGTGTGTGTGTGTGTGTGTGTGTGTGTCCTGTGTGTCTCCCTCTCTATCCTGGCTGATGTCCCTCTCAGGAAGGCTGCCCACAGCGCTCCTGCAAGACGCATGTCCTCCTGCTGGTGCTGCACGGGGGGAGCATCCTGGACACGGGCTCAGGGGACCCGTCCTGCAAGGCCGCCGACATCCACACCTTTAGCTCTGTGCTGGAGAAGGTCACACGAGCCCACTTCCCTGCTGCTCTGGGCCACATCCTCATCAAGTTCGTCCCCTGTCCTGCCATCTGCTCTGAGGCTTTCTCACTCGTCTCTCAGTGAGTCCATTTCTGCTTGTTTGGACTGGTTGGGGGCTTGGGGGGGCACTAAGTAGAGGGACCACCTCTGCCTTGTGGTTACTTCCTGGGCAGGGGGGACCTGCCAGAACTTCTCCGGGATGTCAGATCCAATGGGACACAAGCATCATAGTGGCTGGGAAAAGTTCTCTGCACAGGGCTGGTGCTGGGGAGCCCATGATAGCTCAGATCCACTTCCTATGCTCAATGGGTCTAATCCAACTGGCTCAGATAGGGAAACTGAGGTGCCAGGAGGTTAAGCAGTTTCCTCCAGGGTGGCCCAAACAATGGAGCAGGAGTCAGGCTTGGTCATGCAATTAGAGCCCAGTAGGGATCTGTGTGTGTGTGGGGAAAACACGAAGTATGTTTTCCTCTGCTCTTGTGCCACAAAACCAACAAAGAAGATCTATGTGACCAAAGGGGTGGGGGTTTCTCCTCACCAACAAGCAAGCAATCAGTCCTGTAGCAGATGCCTGCAGGGTGTCCTCCGGTTTAATTCTGACACTGCGTCCCTGGCAATAGCATCAGACCCCTCAATTAAGGGCTCAGTCCCACAATACTACCCCCATTTCTGATGCTCATGCTTCCAACTGACCAGCTATAAGTCAGGGCTCCCACAACCTCCTCCTTGGGCTCCGTTCATTTGCTAGAACAGCTCACAGAACTCAGGGAAACGTTTCGTTATGTTTACTGGTGTATCATACAAAGGACAGAGATGACGAGATGTGTAGGGCAGGGTATAGGGGAGGGCGTGCAAGTGTCTCTGACCTCCCTGGGTATGCCACCTTACAGGGACCTCCACACATTCAGCTGTCTGGAAGGTCCCTGAACCCTGTCCTCCAGGGCCTTGATGGAGACTTCAGAAAGGTATGATTGACAAGCATGTAGAAGTGTGCTTGGACAGGAACGGTGGAATCTGATACGAATAGGCCTAGTAGGAAGCCCAGTGAGGCCTGTCTTCAGATGCTTCTTGGACTCTGTGGGGATCATTCTTTCTCCAGGGCATGGGGGTCTGATATAGGGGTCTTATGACCCACCATCAGACAAGGCAGGTCAGAGAATTTCTTTATGGCCAGCTCCCAGACAGAACGACAGGGAAAATCAGGCTTGGGGGAGGAAAGGAATAAGTGAAAGGGGGGGCGAGGGAAAGGCAAGAGAGAGAGAGAGACCTTGTTTTCTGTGGAGTTATGAGCCAGTAATCATGGATGAAAATCTCTCTCCCTCTGTGTCATAATGTCACAGTGTGGTCCTGGAGAAGCCACAGAGCGCTGTGGGCCCTCTGAGAGAGGGCCAGAGAAGACTCCAGGGTTCAGTGTGTGAACTCTCCGGTTGGCTGGACTTGGGTCCTGGCTGTGTGACCTTCTTATCTCAGTTTCCTCACCTGTAAAAAGGGAGTAACTGTAGAAA
This sequence comes from Loris lydekkerianus, assembly GCA_963574355.1. Classification (NCBI taxonomy): domain Eukaryota; kingdom Metazoa; phylum Chordata; class Mammalia; order Primates; family Lorisidae; genus Loris; species Loris lydekkerianus. The sequence goes on from CAUYPK010006612.1 coordinate 10,077, forward strand.
TAAGCTTCTAGGGCATGAGGATTTTGCGTGCTACTGTCCACAAAGCACTTAGCACAGCACTCCGCACCCAGAAAGAACTCAGGGATGCTGGCCGTGACTCCCCGTCGTCATTCTTAGGATGGTGGGTGGAAAGTGGGTTGGGAAGGGAGACTTCCAACTCCCAGCAGGGAACCCGGCTGGTAGGGAGCAAGGAGGAAAGGATGATGTGCACAGAGGGCTGGCTGAGCCCTGGCAGCCTGCCTACCACCAACGCGGGCACGGCCCTGCCTCATGTGGGCCCTGGCACCTGTGAGGGACAAATTGAGCTATCATGGACCCCACCCACTGCTCCTGAGGGCTCCCCTGCTCCCCAGGTGCCTGCCCTGTTGTACTAGCTGAAGGTGGGGCCTGGGCTCAGGTGGCCACCTCAGGCTCTCATTAATCATATGTGCTAAAGAGGACATATGTGCCTGCAGAGCCCCTGTCCTGCCCAGCATTTGGCAAATTGCTGCGATTGGCTGTTGGAAGCTGGGAAGCTTCTATAGTTAGGAAAGAGAAGGAGGCTGCTGGCGCCTCTGTCCTGTACTTCCCTGCTCACAGGACTATGCCAGGGGCTGTGGAGAGGTAAGCTCCCGCAGAGACCATCCCAGGCAGAGCCCCCACCCCCTGGGTCTGGGGAGGGTGGGAAGAGGCCTCCAGCAGGGAGCTGGTGCTGGCTATGTGGGGAGCTCCCTACTTCCCCAAGGGGAAGGGGAGCTAAGAAGGGGCTCTGTGCCCGCGCACTTCCAGCTGGTAAGGAACAAGCATGGACAAGACCTTCCCTCCCCTCCTTGATTTTTCCCCTCTCCATGGGTAGCAGAGCCTGATTTATCTGTGTTCCACAGACGCTGGCTGGGCAGATCTCAGAATTGGGAGGGAGGAAGGAGATTAGGGCAGTAGTTTCCCAACCTGGCTAATCACCCAAATCCCTGGCGTGATTCTTATTAAAGAGCAAGATGTCCAGGCCTCACCCCTGGAGTGGCTGATTCAGGAGGGGCGGGCCCTGGAATCTGCATCTTTAACAACAGGCCTGCTGTTTCCTGCTCTGCAGTGGGATTTGGGAACTGCTAAGCTGATGACGTGGCTCCTGGCTCAGTCACTTCATACTCTAACAGTCTGGGACTTAATTGTGCTAGTTGTTAATCCATCTCAGGACTCCCCCCACATCCTCCCCAGACATCTGACCTCCAGAGCTGGGTCACCCCTATCTCCAGGAAGATGGATGGCCCAGCCATTTGAGGGGACAGCGGAGGGAGCCTCCCTCTTCCCCTGGCAGCTTCTTGCCAGGGCCATTAATCACCCCCCCCTTAATCGCTGCTGGGAGGGAGCTCTTTTTCAGCTAATTAAAATCTCTCCGGCAGCAATCAAGGCCTGTTTCCTCTGATTTGTGTTCTTTGGAGCTGAGGAATGGCTGGTGGGACTAGCCTTGTACACCCATGACAACTCTCCCACCTGCTGAGGGTGCCTGAACCCTGTCACCTGCCCCAGATTCTGTTGAGTCCCCAGTGGGCTCTGCATTGGGCTCTCAGTTGGCACTAGCTTGGACTGCAGGGGAAGGGCAGGGTCTGGGTAGTGGGTGGAGAGTTCTTGGCCCTCCTCTGTGGTCCCTCTTGACCAGCCAGGCCCAAGGTTGCCTCTGGGTCAGAGGCAAGATAGATGGGGGCTAGGCCAGGGGCCGGCTGCCGGGAGGCTGGCCTCAGGTGGGCCTGAGCTGCCCAGAGAGGGAGGAACTTACAAGTGGGGAGGTAGAGAGGTGAGGGGGCCCAATGCCAAATCCAGATAGTCCACTGGTCTTGGGCATGCTCTTGGACAGGCTCCCTTAGCCCTCTGTGGGGTTGCAAAGCTTTCTGCAAAGCTGATGAAGGGTCTGGATCTTCTCCCTCACTACACAGTGGACATAACACCATGCATTCAGTAGATGTCCTCCTCCAAGCTGTGGCCAACACGCATTCCCCTTGGCTGGCACACCCTCTCTCCTCCTTTCTCAGCCTCTCCAAAGCTTTCCTGAGGCCTAGTTCAAGCCTTACCCCCTCCAGGAAGTCTGCCATCATGATATGTCCCAACTCTGATCCACAATAGCTGGCTCCCTGCTGACTGCTTCCTCTATAATTGGGGTGTCCTTTGGGGCCGTGCAGGAGCAGGCCAGAGAGCACGGCAGTTGCAGGAGCCTTTGGGCCCACACAATGGCAGGGAGGGGGTGGACACATAGGAGGTCTGCAGGCCCCTTCCCCTGCCCCCACTGCCTGTGCTTTGTCTCACCTGGTTCCTGCCTGGGTCCTCCTGAGGAGTCCAAGGAGCTGAGGGCTCCGCTCCTGGCCCACATTCTGTCTTCTGCCTGGTCCTGAACCCCATACCCACCCACCTGCCTGATCCTGCTAAGCTTACCTTGGCTTCCCTGTCTGCAGCCTGAACCCCTATAGCCACGATGAGGGCTGCCTGAGCAACAGCCAGGACCACGTCCCTCTGGCCGCCCTGCCCCTGCTGGCCATCTCTTCCCCGCAGTACCAGGACGCTGTGGCCACCATCATCGAGCGCACCAACCAGGTCTACACAGAGTTCCTTAAGTCCTCTGATGGGATTGGCTTCAGTGGGCAGGTAGGACAGCCTGCCCTCCCGTTTTCTGTCCTAGCCCTGCCTGGGAGGAGGATCAAGACCAGGCTAGTCTAGAATCAAAGTCTCTGAGATCAAAGCAAGCTGGCTTTTGAGAGTATTGGGTTTGCCCTCATTTTACAGAGAGAAGAGCTGAAGTCAGCAGTCTGAATTCAGAGAATGAGCCCTGGCCCCGGGAGCACTGCCTCCATACCAGGCTCTCTAGGGCCTCCCAATCGGGCTGGGTGTGGGGCAGGGTGTCTGGGCATCTGTGGTGGGTGAGCCTGCAGTCCAGCTGTACCTCTCCAGGTGTGTCTCATTGGGGACTGTGTGGGCGGCCTTCTGGCCTTCGATGCCATCTGCTACAGTGCGGGGCCCTTGGGGGACAGCCCTGGCAGCGGCAGCCGGAAGGGGAGCATCAGCAGTAACCAGGTGCGGCCAAGGTGGTGGGATGGGGGAAAGCACATCTCAGAGGGGTGGGGGTCCCTGGGGAGGTAGTGCTGTCCTTCACATCAGCACCGTGCCATCAAGGTTACTATAGAGGATTGTATCATAATCCTGCAAGAGCAGCAAGAGAATTAATATCCCAGGAGAGCAAACTGAGGCCCAGAGAGGGCTAATTTGGATTTGGCTTCCTAGACAGCTGTCTCTGTTGGATTGCCAATCCCTGCGGATGTAGGAGATGAAATCCTGGGGCTGAAATCCTACCAGTACTATGTTGTGTCTTCCACATGCCTTTTGGAAGAAGCAGAGGCTGTCACATCCTAGAAGGAAGGGGGTGATTTGTTCCTGGGGGAGAGGACAGGGCCCCAGAGCCTCCTGTGACACCACTGCTCTCCTGTCTTCTGCTTGGTCCCAAAGGACACCCCAATTGTAGTGGAGGAAGATTGTGATCTGGCCAGTAGCAAGCGTCTCAGCAAAAGCAACATTGACATCTCCAGCGGGTTGGAGAATGAGGAGCCCCAGAGACCACTGCCGCGGAAACAGAGTGACTCTTCCACCTATGACTGTGAGGCCATCTCCCAGCATCATGCCTTCCTTTCAAGGTAACACCCTTCCCTGTCTCCTGCTTTCCTTCCATCAAATCACCAAGGAGACAGAGGACCTTGGCTCAAAGGCATCAGGGAGGGCTGTGACCCAGGCCTTTCCATGGGGGCCCATACACAAGCATTGAAGTGCTGGGACCAAGGCCACTGGCCATCAGGCCGGCACTGAGACCCAGGAAACCGCTCCTTCTCCCTGCTTCTCCCTGACTTGCAGAGAGACTGAGGACAATTGGTTTCATCCCTAAGAGCCTTGGTTTCATCTTCTGCAAAATTGTGACACTGCCCAGCCTGCTTCATGGGATGGTTTTAAGACTCCAGTGAGATGACAGTTGCAAGCATGTTTTGTGAGCTACCTCAGCTTTGTGTTCTTATCATCTTAAATGAGGAAACAGGACCATGTAGGTCAGGAATTTCTGAAGTCTGTGTGACCGGAAGTCACACAGCCAGTTACAGAAGAGCTAAGCTCTGCCTTCTGGGCTCCTTATCCCGGTTCAGTGCTTTCTGACAAAACACACGTTAATTTGTAGTCCAGGCAGACCCCTCTATGGAACGGTTCACCCTCTGACTTTCCAGAAGAGACATATTTGAATCAACATGGGCTAAATGAATTGTTTGCATGTTAACTCAGGGTACAAATGACTATTTGACATAGACCCACATTGGAATAAATGTCTCTTGCTTCTTCCTTTTCTCCTCAATTCTTCTCCCTTCCTCTCTCCTTCTTTCTTATCTAAGTGGTAAGTATCAGGTCATTATAACATACGGAAAATATGTCATCTCATCACCTAGGGGGAACCCCTGTTAACATTGAGAGTATATCCTTTCTGTATTTTTTTTTTTTTTACATGCTTTTTATATATTTTTACTTAAAAAAAAAAACCATGCTTATATTGTGATCTTGTCCTTATATAATTAAAAATCCTTGGTAAAGACCCTTAATGGTAATATAATATTTTACTGAGTGAATGGATAACAGTTTACTTAATCTCAGTAACTGGACACCTTGGCCTTTTCCAGTTCTTCACCATTATAAATAGAACTGCAGAGAACGTCTTCATGGATAAACATTAATGTATATATTAGGGTTATTTCACTCAGATGGATTCCTGGAGGAGGAGTTACTAGGTCAAAGCCTCTGCGTATTTAAATTTCTGAATATTTAAAATCCTTTTAACAGATTACCGCTTAGAAAAGCAGCTACATTCAAGCAAGGGTTGCAAGGTGAAAAATTTCAACATTTCTGGTTCATCCTTGAAAAATCCTCTAGGAAAGCCCCACATTTGGAGAACGGAAAGAAGTTGGAGGTTTTCAGTAGCTGGTCTGACACAGCCAGCTTTTCCCTCTGGTATAGGGACAGATGGCAGTTTCTTTGGCAATTAAGTAGTTGGCGTGTGTTTAGGGACCACGCTGTACATGAAATATGTATTGTTAAACACCGGAGTCGTCATCCTCACTGGGAGATGCTCAAACTGCGAGAGGAAGGAGGGTGTGAGGATTGGCTTTGCAGACTCTCCCACTCCAGAGGCTGGGCATTTGCTCACACTATCTCAATTGTTATTTCTAAAACTTTTTACTTCCACCTTGAGTATTTTAGTTGTAGTTGCATCCACAGGACTGATGCACCATGTGATTCCACTGACATTTTCAGCTTACACTGTCCCTGGATGGAATGTCAGGGTGGTCTCCAGGTTTCCTCCTGACCCTCAGCGCCTGTGCTAAGTCTCCCGCTGAACAAAACTTGCACTTTCCTCAGGCGATGTGGACCTGGGATGGCTGTGGTTGGAATTCTGTGTGTTTGTGTTTTTCTCTTTAAAAACTGTTTCATCTGCTGGTTGGGGAATGGGTAGGAGAGACCAAGCTGTTTTCATCTGTGTCTGTGGGTTGCTTGGAACAACGAAAGCCCTAATCCTGGCAAAACTGATATTGTCCAGCTGGTCTCTGTGTTGGCCAGTCTGGGTTTCTCCGGTAGACAGCACAGGAATTCTCAGCATGACCATCACAAAATCAGCAAAACAATGCAGTCTTGCCAGAGTGTAGGATGCTTGGGGGCCCTTGGGTGCTCAGCCTGTTTTTGTAAGTAAAGTTTTATGAGCTCATAGCCACGGCGTCCTGTCCTCTGTGGCTGCTTGCTTTCATTCGACAATGACAGAGTCATATGGTCTCTGGGCAACAGAGACCATACAACTTATACAAAGTCTGAAATTTTTATTACCCAGCTCTTTGCAGAAGAAGTTTGCTGACTCTTGCTCTAGCCAAAGTTGGCTGGGCCTTGGTGGCCAGTGCTGAGATGGTTGCCAACTCCTGTTGCTGGTGTCTGGCAGGTGGCCTCTGCTCTGAGTGCCGTCCCAGAGATGGAAGGCTGGGCACGCCATGCTCAGACTCAGGCCGTGCTCCTGTGTGAACACGCCCACCTTCTTGGTCCTTCCCTAACCCTCCCTGTCCCTTGTCTTCTTCCCATCTCAGCATCCACTCCAGTGTGCTAAAGGATGAGGGCGAACTCCCTGCAGCCGGGGCCCTCCAACTCCCGGAGGTCAGCCTGGGACGCTTTGACTTTGAAGTGTCTGACTTCTTCCTCTTCGGCTCCCCCCTGGGGCTGGTCCTGGCCATGAGGAGGACGGTGCTGCCTGGGCTGGATGGTGGGTATGGAGATATCAGGGTCTCAAAATGCAGGGGGCTGGGACTAGGGGTCAGGGCAGAGAGGGTCATGGAGTTGGAGTAGGTAGAAGAAGAAGAGAGGAGGGAGAGGGGAGCAGTTTCCCCAGATGGGGCAAAGGTGAGGCTATTTCTGATGGATTTCACTGTCCCTGTCACATGCCCATGGATGATTTGACTCCTACCTGCTCCTTCCTAGGTCCCCAGGCAAACCCACTACAGCCAGGTTGGTCTCACCAAGCCCTGCATTGACCCACCAAGCCCACTCAGTGTCTTTGCTGATGCAAGACCTCCAAACTTGGATGTCTTTTCCTTTTTCTCTGAAATGTGCATGTGAGGCTATATGCACCAGTGGCAGCAGGGGATGGGGCTTGTGACTTTGAGGACAAGGGCCCAGACTGTCAGAGGCGGAGGGCACCTCATATATCAAAAGATGGATGCTTCCCACCAAAGTTTAGCAGCAACCTACAATGTGGAACATATAAAGAGAGGGCTCTAGCTGAAGTGGGGGAGAAGGGACAGAACTCCATAGCTGTCCTCAGTGTGGCTGAGGGACCCTACAGCTCCCTGGAACTGGACAGTCCAGTCTCCTGACTTGGAGGGACAGGCAGGCCTCAGTGGAGACACCTGCTGGTCAGTGAGAGAAGTGTTCCTCCAGCTCAGGCAAACCAGGAGCTCTAGCTAGCTAGCTCCAGGCCTAGGACCCAAATGAGACATGATGCTGTGAGGGCCTGGGGATGGCGCAGTTGTCCTAACTGAAAGCACTGGGGTCAGCTTCATAGATCAGATAGCAACTGAGCCGGAAGAATTGTAAGGAGTTTGACCAGTGGAAATAGTGGAAAGAGGCCTATGAAGAGGAGGGCACAGCTAGAGCAAAGGACCAGAGAAGGGGAAGCAGCAAGCCTGGTTGAGGAATGGAGGGTATTCACTTGGCTACAGTGCGGGGGCCTGCAGTGGCACTCCCAGGTGGGGCAGATTGCAAGGCCTTGAATGCCAAACTGAACTTAGTGGTTTTGTACCTATTGATAGCAGGGAGCCATGGGAGGTTCTTGAGCAGAGGAATAGGCAGCTCAAAGCTGCACTCCAGGGACGCTTTTGGGGCCAAGAGACTGGACACTAAAAAGGGGGTTCCCCTTGTGTCTCTCCCCCCACTTGCCCCAGGTTTCCAGGTGCGTCCTGCTTGCAGCCAGGTCTACAGCTTCTTCCACTGCGCAGACCCCTCTGCCTCGAGGCTTGAGCCGCTGCTGGAGCCCAGGTTCCACCTGGTGCCTCCCGTCAGTGTGCCCCGCTACCAGAGGTTCCCGCTGGGTGATGGACAGTCCCTCCTCCTCGGTAGGTTCTCAGGGTGGGAGAGTGTGCGGAGCTGGAGGCTGGTGGCACACCAGTTCTGCCCCCTCTGGTCTAGCCTCTCCAAGCTGTCAGCAATGGGGGGTCACTCATCTGAGTAGGGTCTCTGGCAGACAGAAGATAGCTGACTCCTCTGTGTTCAGGGTGGCCCCTCTATGCTTATCTTCCCCCTGATAGGCTGCGGCTAAGCTCCTGAGGCCCAGTCAGTATGACACTTGAAGTCCAAGATTTGTGCTAAGCACTATTTATGAGTGCTCAGCCTGGACTCTAGAGGGGCAGGATGCGAGTGTGCTATCCTGGTGGGCTTCATGGAAGAGATAGCCTTTCCCCAGAGCCTGGACTGGGGAGGTGAGTTTGGACAGGTGGAGAAGAGCTGGGGGCTGGGAAGGAAACAGTAGGAGCAAGGGCAGGTGAGTTGGTAAAATGCCCATGGCCTCTAGGGTCAAGTAGGGTGAGTGGGGCCTGGACTGGGGTGTTGCCCAGGGGAGGCCTGTGATAGACCAGCAGGGCCTCAGAAACCAGAGTCATGGCTCCATATCCTGCTTGAACAGGTTTGGCCTAAGCCTGCTGGGAGCATGCAGCTCCTTCAGGATTAACAACTGTCCTCTCTCACCCTATTTCACTGGAGACTTTATTCCCAAAGCCTTGCTCCTCGAGAGTTTCTATAGGCAGGAGAGGCTCTAAAACCCTTTCCCCCCTAAAATGTGTCTCTTTATTCAGGGAATCCTAGAGGCCACCCTAGCTCCAAGGCTGGAGTCTCCATTCCTTTCCATATGCAGCTACAATCCTTTGTAGCTCAGGGGATGCATTTGATAAGAAAGGACATGGCTATGTGTCACCCTGTGACCTCAGCTGGTGCTTCAGGGCAGTCCCCAGGGGCTATCTCTGCAGCTTTGTTGGGGTTGGGGGTGATGAATGGATCCCCAGCTTCTGCCTGTATAACTCACAACTGAGAAGAGGTGAATGCAGAAATGTGCTATGGCAAAGGGGCTCCTTCAGGCCCTGAGGGTGGTAGTGATGAGGGTGCAGGTACCCACTGGGTAGGCAAGTGAGCAGGGCTGAGGCTGGCTCCCCTGAGGCTGGACCAGACCACTCAGCCTGAACTTAACACTCCCCCTCCAGCGGATGCCCTGCACAACCACAGCTCCCTCTTCCTGGAGGCCAGCTCCCAGGACAGCCCACCCTTCCTGGACGCTCCTGCCTCACCCCCTCAAGCTCCGAGCTCCCAGCGCCCAGGACGGAGGATGAGTGAGGGCAGCTCCCACAGTGAGAGTTCAGAGTCCTCAGACAGCCTGGCACCCGTGGGTGCCTCCCGCAGTGAGTGAGGTCTTTTGGGGGCCCTGCCTGGATGCAAGGGGGAGGGACCTTCCTCTGGGTGGCTGCTGGTCCTCTGCTAGGGCTCTAGAGGGCAGGCCCTCAGTGGTGAAGAGGGGGGAAGGAAGTCACAGGTGACATCTCTGCCTTTAGGGTACTGTCATTCTGTGTGTGGAGATCTGGCTTCCGTCTGATTCCACACCCTGGCCCCAAACTGAGCTCTGACCTTAGAGAGAGCCCTAAACTCTGATGTTGCCCAACACTGACTGAGCTCTAATCTTAAATAGAGCCCTGACCCCTGAGTGGCCTGAGACTGAGCTCTGACCTCAGACAGAGCCTTGACCTCTGACCCTGAGCAGGGCTCTGACCTCTGATCATGGGGCAAGCCTTGACTGCTGAGCTTCAGCCCTAGGGTGAGACTGTAGTCTCTGTGGGTCTGACCCTCATTCCTAGGGACAAGTCTGGAGCACAAATCTTTGAGAGGGGCTGGTGGGTACCATAAGGTGAGAGGAAGAGGGGTACACCCCCCAGAGCTCATTCAGAGGATGATGCTCTGGCCCCAGACTCATGCCCCAGGTGGCATATTCCCCACTGCCCTGTGGGGCAAGGTCCCTGGCAGACCACTTGTCCTCACCACTCTCTCTGACCCACAGTCACGGCCAAATGGTGGGGTGCCAAGAGGATTGACTACGCCCTGTACTGCCCTGATGTCCTCACAGCCTTCCCCACTGTAGCCCTGCCCCACCTCTTCCATGCCAGCTATTGGGAGTCCACAGATGTGGTTGCCTTCATCCTGAGACAGGTATAGCTGCTGCCTTCCTGGGCCCTTCAGGGTCCTTGGGACACTGCCACCCTTCTCTGTCTGGAGAGGAAGCCTCTCTTACAGACCATGTTGGGCTTTTGCTTTTTGTCTTGAGAAGCAAGACAATGCCTCTGAGAAGGCATTGGAGCACTAAAACAAGTGGGTGGTGACATGGTCAGAGGATGGCTTTCAAAAAGTACACTGGCTTCTGTGTGGCTAATGGCATGGTACTTTCTAGAAAATTAAATAGGAACTATGTAGGAGAATGTACTGATATTTCAACTTGGAGGAGTAATAAATTCCTACTCCTCTCTGGGTCTCAATGTCCTCCTCTTCAGAATAGAAGGTGTAGCAGAAAGGCCAGTGCTTGAGGAACAGCCTGGTCAGGGAAGAAGTTGAGGGTGGGTGGGGGTCAGTTCTCAGACAGCCTCAATGGCCAAGGTCAGGGTGTGGTTTTACACCAGGTTCAGTGAGAAGCACAAGGAAGAAATATCAACTGACTTATGGTCTTAGAAGGAAACTCTGGGGTTGTTATTTAGGGGACAGGAAAGGAACCATGAGATCCCTGGTAAGATAAGTGTAGGAACCCAATTCAGAGGTGATCATGAACTAGGGCGCTGGTGTGGAGGCACTGAGGTGTGGTGAGATGCCCATGGGTGTCTGGGCTGTGAGGGAAAGAGGGGAGCCCAATTTGAGTAACTATGGTGCTGCCATTTCTGCAACTTGGGAAGAGCAGGGCTGGGTGTTATGACATGTGCAGTGGGAGGTGCCTGTTAGGTGTTGAGGAGGAAGGTGAGAAGGTAAGTCTGAAGTTTAGGGAAGATGTCAGGACTAGAGATAAAAATGTAGGAGTCATCAGAGTATAAAACATTTAACTCTGATAAAATATCAGAGCATCTGAAACTGGCAATGGGGCTGGGTGCGGTGGCTCACGCCCATAATCCTACCACTCTGGGAGGCTGAGGCGGGTGGACTGAGGGGTTCTAGACCGATCTGAGCAAGAGTGAGACCCCATCTCTACTAAAAATAGAAAAACAAACAAACAAACAAACAACAACAAAAAAATGGAGGCAAGAGGATTGCTTGAGCCCAAGAGATGAAGGTTGCTATGAGCTATGATGCATGACACTCTACCAAGGGTGACAGCTTAAGACTGTCTCAACAACAACAAAAATAAAACTGTCAATGGCTGCCACACCAAGGGAGTTCTGATAGACAGAGAAGGTCAGGGTGGAGTGCTGCAGCTTCCGGGGGGAAGGATGTGGAGAAACCATAGAGAGAAATGAAAGAGGACATCTGTCAAGGTGAGAGGAGAACCCAGAGAGGGTAGACGGGAGAAGACCTCTGAGATGGCAGGATGGAAGTCACTGGGGCCTCAGGAAGAATGGCATCAGTAGAGCAAAGGGGAAGAGAGCCCAACTGGGGTAGGTGGCAGAGAGGCACAATGGGTCCTAGAGAGAGTATTGTTTAATGATGGGGAGAGTCACTGGCATGTCTGGATGCAAAGGAGAAGGATTAGGCAGAGAGAGCCTAACTAGTGACTCAGCTGGAACAATGTTCTCAAGAAGGGGGGTGGGCTGGGATCCAGGCTCCAGCTGGCCTTAGGTAAGGGCCACCTGTCATAACAGGAAGGAGAGCAGAGAACAGGTACAGGTGCAGTAGCCACTGGATTTGGGCATGGAGGACAGAGACTGCTCCCAGGAACAGAGCCATTAGGGTGTCAGGACAGGCAGGCAGGGACACAGGTAGTGGGGTCCGAGCCTCCTGAGGGTCCCAGAGTAGGAGGTTGGGGGGACTCTGATACCCTGGGAGGGAGGGAGAGGGGCCCAGAAGACCTGACAGGGAGGCCTGCTGGGCTGTTTTCAGGTGATGCGCTTCGAGAGTGTGGGCATCAAGGAGAGCACCAGCCTGGATCCTGCGGCCCTGAGCCCCGCGAACCCCCGTGAAAAGTGGCTTCGTAAGCGGACCCAGGTCAAGCTGCGGGTACGTGTGCTTGGAACTGGTGCCTCAGGGAGGTAGGGCTTTCCTGGAGGCTGGGACATCTGCACTGCAGATAAGGGTTTGGCTATGCTCCTCAGAGCTCGGTGCCCTCAGAGTCAGGGAGGCCCCAGGTGCTGCAGCAGGGAAGGTGCATGAGTTGGTTCTCCATGGCCTGGCTCCACAGGACACAGGGATGGTGAGGAGATGCCAGTCGTAGAGCAACTGCTATAAGCTAGGTTTCTGTAGACATGAACTTGAATCAAAGAATCCTGCTCATGGTCACAGGGTTCTCAGTATGTCCTAGCATGACATTTGCCATGATGGAAGGATGCACAGATTAGCACAAAGACAGAAAGAAGTTTTGTCAGGGCAGGACATTCAGGGTTTCCCTGAAGAAGAATCTCCTCTTTGGGGTATTGAAGAGTGAATAGGAGTTTGAGATGCATACATTTATTTATTCACTCAGCAAACCATCACCAGTGCCTCATCTGTCTCAGTCTTTGCTAAGGAATGGGGTATAGGGATGTACAGACACAGCCATTGCTATGGTGAGCACTTCCAGCCTGGTGGGAAGATCACACTTGGATCTCTCAAGAGCAATCCTAAAGAGCAGAAGGTGATCAATCCTTCACGAATCAACTTTTTTCGAGCAAACATATTTATTGAGATAGAATTGACACATGATATATACTTCATCCATTTACAGTATGTAATTCAGTGGATTTTAGTATATTCACAGCTGTGTGCAAACATCACCATGGCTAATTTAGAATATTTTTGTCATCTTGAAAAAGAAATTCCATTCTCTTTAGCTGTCATCCACCTCCCTCACTTCCCCACTGCCCTAAGTGATCAGTAACCTACTTTCTGTCTCTGCATATTTGCCTATTCGGAATGTTTCTTTTCACTGAAATCTTACGAGATGTGACTTTTTATTCCTGACTTCTTTCATTTAGCTTATTGTTTTCAAGGTTTGTCCATGCTGTAGCTTGGATCAGACTTTCATTCCTTTTCATGGCTGTGTCACGTTCCATTGCATGGATGTACTACATTTTGTTTGTCCATTCAATTGATGGATATTTGTGTTGTTTCCACATTGTAGCTATTATGACTAGTACTGCTAAAAACATTTGTGTATATGTTTTCGTGTAGATGTATGTTTTCATTTCTCTTGGGTGTAAACTTGGAAATGGAATTGCTGGATCAAATAGTAACTCTCTGTTTAATCATGTGGGGAATTTGCCAGACTGTTTTCCATGGCAGCTGTACCATTTTCCATTCCCACCAGCAGCATATGAAGGTTCTGATGTCTGCACATCTTCAACAACATGTGTTAGTATCTACTCCTTGATTCTAGTCATCCTAGTGGGTATGATGGGGTCTCTCATGATGATTTTGATTTGCATTTCCCTGAGCATCTTTTCAGGTGCTTATTGAACTGTCTCTCTTCTCTCCAGTGTTTCTGTAAGGGAACTTAGGTCTGCCACTTGGCTGAATGTCTCCAGGGTAGGGCCTATCACTTGTTCCTTTCAGAGGCTGGTGCAGATAAGGTGTCTGCAGATGTGTTTTAGATGGAATTAAAATGTGTGGGAACTGGTGTCCAAGGAGTGCTCCTTGGAGGGGATGATGTTGAGTCTGGTCATAGTGGATGGCTGAAATGTGGGGGGAGAGGGCCAGGGATGGTCCCCCCAAAGGCCTAGAGGCTGCTGCTGCAGAGCCTGGAGGAAAGGACTAGAAGGTGTGGATGGGGAGCAGCAGGGGACAAGAATGAAGAGCTTGCTCAGGATTTGGACTTTATCCAGAGGGTGATGGGGAGCCTGGAAGGCGGTCAACAGGGCTGTGCTGTATAAAGGTGGAGGACCTACGTGCCAGGGACTATTTCTCAGAAAGGAGCTCCATGAGGAAGCTAATTAGCAGAGATGCAGTGATGGGTAATGTGATTGTGAGAGAGATAAAAATATGGCCATCAGAAGAAAGGAAGGGTCACCAGATTGAGAGACTCAGGTCTCAAAGGCCAGGTTAGAAGTGGAGAGTGATCAGAGCCAATACAGGCCTTGGTGCTGCGGAATGTACTGAAACCAGGAGTGAAGAAAAATAGGAATGTTGAGAGAGTTACAGATAAAATGATGCAATGTCTAGAATTGGTACAAAATAATGGTGCTGGTGCTGAGCTGGGGCATTGAACAAGGGAAGAAGGAACCCAGAATTGGCCCTGTTTGGTTGCTAAGTGGTGGAGCTGGTGTCGGGTTCATGAGGCATTGTCATGCTGTTCTCTCTACTTTTGAAATGTGAAATGTGAAATGTGATATTTTTCATCTAAGAAAAAGACAGATGGTTAAGTAGCTGTTGGATGTGAGCCGTGGTGTAGAGGAAAGAACCGAAAGTGACCAGGCAGTTTCCAGCCTTGGAATCTAGAAGAGGAAGACAGGCTGTGAGGCTGGCTGTCAGCTCGGGGCCATGTGGGAGAGTCAAAGCAGGGCTGCTTGTCTGCAGGAAGCCCAGCATACCCTGAAGATGACATTGGGGGCTCTTGGTCTGTCTTTCTCGTGGGTTCCATGGGAACACATCTGTGAAACTACAGAAGACATTAATAGGAAGATGTGATTCAGTAGGCCCACATCCCTCCAGCCAATCCTAAGAACACTTTAATGATAAAGCAAGTCTGAGCCTGTTTCTGTCTGTCTTTCTAGAATGTCACTGCTAATCACAGGGCCAATGATGTGATTGCTGCTGAAGACGGCCCCCAGGTCCTGGTGGGGCGGTTCATGTACGGTCCTCTTGATATGGTGGCCCTGACTGGAGAGAAGGTACCCAGGGCTGGCCGTCCCCTCCTCAGCTGGTCCATCAGGTGCCTCATGACACCACGTGTTATGTTGGGCAAGGGCTCTAGGAGGGCCGGGCTCCCTGGTGTGGGGGCACAGTGCGGGGAGCTATGTGCCCTGCCCAGGCAAGCCTGGAGAATGAGCATGAGGACAGGATGAGCCTGGTGCTTCTGCGAGGGAATGAAAAGTCTGGGTGCTGAGTGGAGAGAGGGAGTGAGGGTGGAGGGTGGAGGTCCCAGGGAATGTCAGCACTCCCCAGCCCAACCTCTGCACCAAGCCAGAAGCCCCTCAGCCTTCAGGCCCTGAAGCGGTTCTTAACCTGTGGGTCACGACCCCTTTGTAACAATGAAAATACATCTGGCATTAGGAAGGTTGAGAGCCACTGCTTCAGGGAGTCCCCTTACCCCCTTCCCTGCCTACAGGTGGACATCCTGGTGATGGCAGAGCCGTCCTCCGGCCGCTGGGTACACTTGGACACAGAGATCACCAATAGTAGTGGTCGAATCACTTACAACGTGCCACGACCCCGGCGCTTGGGGGTTGGCGTCTACCCTGTGAAAATGGTCGTCAGGTGAGACTCAGGGGAACATTCTCATGCAGGTCTCCCCCATTTCCACCACTCTTTCAGCCAGGCTTGTTCAGAAGATGGGGTGCTCAGGGCTTTCTTGGGGTCCCATCTCTGTTCTCAGGGGCAGAGGAGAATGGGGAAGGTCTCTTGATGTCACCCAGGTTCTCTCTGACCCTGGCTGCAGACTGAGCTCTAACTCCATCTCCAGGCTGACGTCTGGCCTTGGGCTAACGCCTGACCCTCTCTGCACGGCTGACCACAGGTGGGTTCCTTTCAGGGGCGACCAGACCTATGCCATGAGCTACCTCACAGTGCTGCCCCGGGGCATGGAGTGCGTCGTGTTCAGCATCGATGGGTCCTTTGCGGCCAGCGTATCTATCATGGGGAGCGACCCCAAGGTCCGGCCAGGTGCAGTGGACGTTGTCCGGTGAGTGCTACCGCCCATGAGGGATATGTCTCCCCTGGGGCAGGAGCCAGCAGACCTGGAGGAAATGTGCTGTTTTTCTATTTTCCTCTAGGAATTCTATTGCTCTCTGGGGCTGGGAGCTGAGCTTTCCCTACAATAGTAATTTACTGAGTGTTCTTGGGAAAATCCCTCAGCTCTGTTGTTTGTTCTTTCCTTCCTTTCTCCCTGTCTCCATCCACCCATGCATCCACGCTTTTATGAGGCCCACTGTGGGCCAGGCTCTGTGCTGGCCACTGATACAAAAGGGTTCTCAGTCAGAGGAGCTCAGAGTCCAGCGTGGAAAACAAGTCACGGGCATGAGAAACTGGAATCCAGACCTCCAAGTGATCATACACTAGGCGCTGGGTGCTCTTGGGGTTGGGGCTGGGGACTGCCCTGTCTTACCCCAGTACCCATAATGGCTTTGAGGAGACAAGACTGGCCTGGCTTTCAGGCTCCTGGCAGATTCATGCCCTTAAAATGCCCTGCAGCTGTATGGGAACAGGCCTGAATAGGCTCAAGAACATCTCAGGGGCCAGCCTCTCCCCTGCAGGCCTGGAGGGTTTGTTCCCATTACAACAACCTCCTTCCCATTCCCTGGCAGGGAGGCTGTGGGCCTTCCTCTCTGGGGACACATGGTGTTCTCACCTCCTCTCTATGGACTTCTGGGGCTGCCTTGCTAATCATCAGAAACTGTTTTACATCAACACAGATCCTGGGGCCCCCTCAGAACTAACCAGAATCCCTGGGTGTGAGGCCTGCACCTGTGTGTTTTTACAGAACCTTCCCATATCTCTCAGATCATCATCCAGGTTTAGAACTCCCCAGTCTATGTTCTGGTGGATAGTACCTCAGAGGCCCCCTAAGAGATCTGGGCTCATGTGACATCTTGCAACATTCAGTGTGAGGTTAGTGGAGGAGTGCTGTTGCACTGTCCTGTGAGAGCACAGAGAAAAGAGGGTGGTTCTGCATGGGAAGCAGGAGAGACGTCCTGGAGGAGGGGGCCTTGAAAGATAGGGGATGTGAATATAAGCAAATGGAGCCAGGAGGCTTGGTGTGGCTGGGAAAGTCCCACCAGCAAGGGCAGAACAGGGATCAGCCACAGGTACAGGCAGAGGCATGGAGACTCTACCCAAGGGCACTGGGGAGCTGGAAATGCCTTTAGGCAAAGGAGTCCTGGGGTTAGATTTGTGTTTTACAGAAGTCACCATGGAAACAGTACTGGGACTAATAATAAAGCCAACTGTATCCATGCACCAGGTCAGGCATGTTTGGGATTAATTCCTTTCATCCTTCAGAGATACTATTATTATCCTTATTTTGCAGATGGGGAAATTGAAATCCTGCTGGGGTGAGGGGTGTTAAGTAACCTGCCCAAGGTTGCATGGCCCCGGTTAGATGGGGGCCGGAGGTGGGGGGAAATGGGGCACCCAGGAGACTTTGTAGTGGTTTGGGAGGGAGATGGGGCTTGCGCTAAGAGTAAGAAGTGCCTGCGGTTAAAATGAGAAGGCTGGAGGAAAGAGCCAGGCCTGTGAAAGTGAACAGCTCCTTGGCTGGAGGAGGAGGAGGGAGAGGAGGCACAGGGGAGGAGGAACCAGGGCTCTGAGGAGGAAGTGAGCAGACGGCCAGAGTGGGGAGTGGAGTTTGGTTACAATTGTGGGATATCCATGCTGCAGAGCTCAGCCGGGAGGGTGCATTTTGGGGCGCCCCTTTTTCTCCTGGAAGCTCCCTAGAATGGACCCCCTGACTTCTCAAGAGGGCATCTGTGGGCGGGGCAGGCTTCCTGGTGGTGGGCTGCTGCAGGGGGCAGGGGTGGACCCTTCGATGCCGTCTCGCCAGGCACTGGCAGGACCTGGGCTACATGATCCTATACATCACGGGGCGGCCAGACATGCAGAAGCAGCGGGTGGTGTCGTGGCTGTCCCAGCACAACTTCCCACAGGGCATGATCTTCTTCTCGGATGGGCTGGTACACGACCCGCTGCGGCAGAAGGCCATCTTCCTCCGCAACCTTATGCAGGAGGTGAGTGCGGGCCCCAGGGGAGTGGGGTCATCGACACCCAGACAGGGCTTACGTAGCTGTCTGGGCAAGGGGGAGGGGGGTGAGACCAAGACCTTCCTCCTGCTCAGCTCTCCCCTCCTCCCTCCCAAAACCCATTCCCAGGGGTCTCACTGGGTTCTTTTAACAGCCTGGTAAAGGCAGGTATGATCAGCACTGACAGAAGGTGAGGCTCCTGTAACTTGTCCAAGATGTGAGTCAGACTTCCATCCTTTATCCCCTGACTCTTGTCATCTACATCTGGTTATTCATTCAATAGACATTTAAGTGACTAGCCTGTTGCTTATGCTGTGCCTGTGGTGTTGGGGCTGTGGTTCTCAGGGTAGCCTGGCACCTGCACCTGGGAGCTCCTTAGATGTGCAAATTCTCTGGCTGTACCTTAGACCTACTCAATCTGACAGCCCCACTCCTGGAGAGGGAGGCTGAATCCTCCCCTTGGGGGATTCTGATGCACAGAAAATTTTTGAGAATTGCTGATCTAAAGCAGGGGTTGACAATGATGGCTAAATCCAGCCCATGGCCTGTTTTTATATGACCCGTGAGTTAAGAATGGTTTTTACATTTTCAAGTAGTTGGGAGGAAAAAAATCAAAAGAAGAATAATTATTTTGTGACATGTGAAAATAATATGAAACTCAAATTTCAGTGTCCATAAATAGTTTCATTGGAACACAGCCAAGCTCATTTGTTTGTGTTGTCTGTGGTTGTTTTTGCATTACAATGGAATAATTGTGACAGAGTGCAAAGCCTCAAATATTTACTATCTGGCTTTTTGAGGAGAAAGGCTGCCAATCCCTGATCTAGAAGGAGGAGGACATGTAAATTGACAATTACTGGTGTGTGGTTGAAAAAGGCCCCATTGGCAAACAGAGGAGGAAGGACTTGAGTTTGACTGGGAAGGCTAGGGAAGGCAGCTAGGCGGTGACAACTTGTCCACTGAATCTGGAAGCCTGAGTGTGAGTTTGTTAGGAGACAATGCATAGCCATGTGCAAAGGCACAGAGGCAGGAAAGAACCTGGGATGCTCTCAGAGCTGCAGGCATCCAAGAAGGGGGTCTGTGCAGGTAGGGTCAGGACAAGTGGGAGCTGAGCCCTGAGAGATCATCAGGGGCCCAGGCTTGACAGGGCTTGGAAGCCTTGGAAACTAGGGCAAGACTGAAGTCTATGCTGAGGGCAAAGGACAACTATAAAAGTTTAAAGTGGGGGAGTGGCAGTGTCTAATTTGAGTTGTAGAAAGATCCTTCTGGAAACTATATGGAGAGTAGATTGCCAGGAGAAATGAGAGGCAGGGAGGCAAATTAGGCAGCTTTGGCCTAAGCAAAAGACAGGAAAACCAGGATCCAAGGGATGCCCATGGGATGGAGAGAAAGGCATGGACAGGCCCAAAATCAGGAGGTGGAACTGTCAGGCCTCAGTGGTGGTTGGATGTAGGGAGTGAGAGGGTCTCAGATGTCCAGGATAGGTGACCAGGAAGGAGCCAGGTACTACTTACTTGACTGTGGTCTCCATGAAGGCAGAGTTTGTGTCTGTTCTGCTCACCAATATATCTCCTGGATTTGGGTCAAGGATGCCACATAGTAGGCACTTAATGAATATTAGTGGAATGAATGAATGAATGAAATGAGAGGAGGAGGACCAGGTTGGAAGGGGATGAGTCCAGTGGAGGACACATTGAGACTGCTTTGGCTGTGGGATGTGATATGGCTCCAGACAGGTCTGGGCTGCAAGTGGAGGCTGGAAGCCAGAAGCATGGGGCAGATCAATGGAGTAATGGAGGGGAGGCATCTCCTGGCCAAAGGCAAGAGTGAGAGGAGATGGTGCTGGGCCCTGAGAGCAGGAAGAGGAGCCAAGTGAGGAAGCAGGAGGAGGATTTGAGGGGGAGGGGCCCAGGAGAGATGCTGCAGGTGTTGGGGAGGAGAGGGCTTCAAGGAGACAGCACTCTTCAGGTGAATACATTGTGGTTTGGTGAGAATTACCCACTAGACGACCTTGGTGAAAAAGGGACACCTCAGAGGGACAAGCAGGCAGAAGCAGAGCAAGGAGCAGAGAAGGTGGGTCTCGGCTTAGAGGAGCATAGGCGTGGGAGGCAGAGTCACTGGAACTGGTGAGAGTGAAGTTAGAGGTGGGAGTGAAGTTACAGGAGTTCTGGAGAAGGAGGAGAGGGCATGGGACAAAGAGGGCCTGTGCCTTCCTCTGAGCCACAGGCTCGCTGGGAATTAACCAGTTCCTGAGAAAGCCTTTTCTTTGGTTCAATATCAAAGGCAGCTGGCTCAGAGAGAGACAAAAAGAATACATAGGATGAGAGTTGTGCAGCTTGGGGAGTTTCTCTAGCAGTTCTTGGCAGCCAGAGTATAAGAAGGTGGATAGTTGAAAAGTTCCAGGGCTGAGGTCTGGCCAGGCATGTATCCCAGCAGGTGAGAGTATCCAAGGTGGCGACAGAGGACACAGGGATGCCACAGGGTTCCAGGCAGGATGAAGAAGGGATGAGGCAGGAGAGTGGGTACAGAAAATGCAGGTGTCAGTGAGGCTCACAGCAGCCAGGTTGGGGGCTGGCAGAGATGTGGGGGGCAGAAGTGCTGATCAGAGTGAGGAAGTACAAGTTCAGAGTGAGGTTCTGGGCTCAGACCTAGAAGTGATGGCCACTGATGTAAAAGAGAAGCCTTCAGACTGCGAGGTTAGGTGGCAGGTGATCCAGAAGGACAGCGAGTATCCCAGTAATGGTGGGGCATAGGAGGAATGGAACCAGGACCAAAGAAGATGGCACATTGAAGGGCAATACTCTGTGAGGGACAGCTTAGGGTAGTGAGCACCCTAAGGAGGCGGCAGTTTCATCCAGTGGGCTGGGACAGGAGGGCAGGGTGATGACCTGGGAGTACCCCTGGAGCAAGGAGGATCTCAGGCAGGTTGTGGAACTGGTTGGGGGCTTCTGGGTGTGACCTGAGACCAGCCAGTGAGAGGCAGCAAGAAAATGGCAAGCCACAGTCTGGTGTGGTGCGGATAGGACAGGGTCAGAAGCCTCCGGTCCTGGCCCTATGATGTGTAAACCTGCAACTCAATTTTCTTATCTACAAAGGATTGCTTTACCTTGTTAATACTTAACCTGTGTACAATGCATAGTGCTGTCAGAGGTCAGGTCAGTACATTGTGTGGTCATGATGGTTTGCTGGGCAGAGCCCTGTCCCTGTATCAGGCCTAGTGTGCAGGGAGGAACAGGGCACAGGCAGACAGGGGTTTGTTCCTGACACAGGGTGGACCCATGGCTTTCAGGCTGATAGAGTCCCCAAGCAGGGGCTCCCCAGCGTTGGTCTAGGAAGCCTTCCAGGGGAGGTCTGCTGGGCCTCTCCTGCCCTCATGAGCTGCCCTATGTTTCAGTGTTTCATCAGAATCAGTGCTGCCTACGGCTCCACAAAGGACATTTCTGTCTATAGCGTGCTGGGTCTGCCAGCCTCCCAGATCTTCATTGTGGGCCGGCCCACCAAGAAGTACCAAACCCAGTGCCAGGTACGTGGAAGCTGGGGCAGGGGTGGGGGGTTGTCAGAGAAAGTGGGGGTGGGTAGGTAGAGTAGGCAGTTCATTCATTTGTTCATTCCTCCATTTACTCATTCATTCATTCAACAAAGACTATGGAGCACTTGCCTTGGGCCAGAGCCTGTATAGAGTGCAGAACATAGTCCTCAGTGGAGTCAGATACAGTGTCATCCTGTCTACTGGGGGAGATGGAAACGTCTGCAGTCCATGCCAGGATAGTGTGGTGTGTGCCTGGATTTACTACAGGGAGCAGGGAGAGTCATGGGGTCCTCCCTGACTCCAGGGCTAGGCTGGCTTTCGGGAATTAAAAGGAATAGCCCAGGAAGGGCCTAAGATTGGGAGAAGCATTTGTGGCAGAGGTAGTAGCCAAGGTCAAGAGGTGACAGAGAACATTATATCTGGGGAATTGCCAGTGACTCAGCTGTGGCTGCATGTGATGTGAGCAGGGAGGGGAGAAGGGAGCCAGGCTGGTAAGTGCACCCAAGGTGGTCTGTGGGCCTTCCTCATTTGGGACTCTGTCCTCAGAGTGCTTGATTCAGAAAGAGCCTTCAGGCTGCAGATGGCAGGTGGGTCAAAGGAGTGGAAAGGAAGCAGGGAGAACATTGGAGAGAAAGTGGAGGGTCTGAGGGATTTCTGAGGCAGGGCATGGGTTGGATTTGGTACCACGGCAGAACAAATATGTGGGATGAAAAAAAGGAGAAGCTGGGGACCCGTGCCCTGGTTTCTGGCTTAGGTGACCAGGTGCCATCGTTAGGATTGAGAAGCACATTGTGGGAGGAGCAGGTGGAAGGGAAGGAGATGAGGGGGCTTTGGGAATGCGAGGGGGCTCAGGATGACTAGCAGGGGGGGGGAAGATGGTGGCACCTCAGAGAGGGGAACTCAAGAGCCTTGCTTCTCAAACTCCAGCGCAGCCACATCCCCTGGGGATCTTGTTGAGCCACAGATTCTGACTCACCGGGCCTGGGGTGGGGCCTGAGAGTCAGCCTAACAGGGGTCCAGGTGGTGCTGCTGCTGCTGGGGACACAGGCTGGCAGGAAGGGAAGCTACAGGGTCAAACAAGTAAGTTATGTGGGTAGAGGCTGGATGATGGGAGGGACTTGCATTTGGGGATTTTAGTTAGAGTGACAAGGATGGGCACTTCACCCCCATCAAGAATCCGCAGAACTCTGGAGCGACCCACGGGTACAGAGAGGTGCACAGCGGAATGGGGACCCTGGAGGGGCCATGAGCTCCGTGCTTCCTGAGGGCTGCTCAGAGAAGCCGGAGGCGCCCTGGTTGGCTGTTCCTGGGAAGCGGTGACTCGTGGGGACGGGGCTGCTGCCTGACGCCTGTCCTCTCCGCAGTTCCTGAGCGAGGGCTACGCCGCGCACCTGGCGGCGCTGGAGGCCAGCCACCGCTCGCGCCCCAAGAAGAACAACTCGCGCATGATCCTGCGCAAGGGCAGCTTCGGGCTGCACGCGCAGCCCGAGTTCCTGCGGAAGCGCAACCACCTCCGCAGGACCATGTCGGTGCAGCAGCCCGACCCGCCCGCTGCCAACCCCAAGCCCGAGCGGGCCCAGAGCCAGCCCGAGTCCGACAAGGACCACGAGCGGCCGCTGCCCGCGCTCAGCTGGGCGCGTGGGCCCCCCAAGTTCGAGTCGGTGCCCTGAGGAGCGGGCTGTGCTCAGCAGGGGGACCCGACCAGGCTGCCTGCGGGGACCGGAGGGGCTGCCCTCTTCCCAACAACACAGGCGTTTACCTGCTTTTTCCCTCCCGTGTCTGTCCAGCAGTGTCCGACCAGAGCAGGGAGGGACCCTACCCGGCCTCGGGTGGCTAGCCTGAGCTACCACGGGGTGAGGTCCGGGGGTCACAGTGCGGCTGCGGCTGCCTCCCCCATGCCTGTGACCGCAAGCCCAAGTCAGGGTTAAATGTGTTTGTGTAATCCTGGGGGCAGGAATGCCCGGAGCGGAAGTGTTTGGGCAAAGTCACATCCTCCTGGGTCCCGAGGCGTCCCAGAGATCCTCGGCAGGCCCTACTGAGCGCTGCCCCAGCCCCAGGACCAGCTGCTGCTGGCGGGTACAGCTTCGTGGCTGCCTTGCGGAGGAGCGAGTGGCATTTGTGCCAGCCCTCCCTGTGACATCCTGGGTTACCATTTTGGAGTTGGCTTTCTTACGCCAAACTGGCCACTTTCTGGGAGTGAGAGGAGGTCCCCTGGGCTTGTCCTTGTGTGTGCTGACTCTGTCCACAGCCCTGGGTCGGGGCCTGGTGCTGACAGTGTGTCATTGTGCCCCTTGTTCTCAGTACTCTCCTCATTTTCCTGTGGCCCCGAGGACAGGTGTTCTCTTCTTCCCGGAGCCCTGCCTCCCTCTGTGAGGTCGTAGCCTTGGGCCCTGGCGCAGCTGGGCTGGCTGTGAGCCCTGGAGCCTGTTGCTTGCCCTCTCTGGGCCCTGCCTTTCTTCTGTAATTGGAGGGCTCCCCCAACCTGAGCTGGTGCAAGTTTTTGACTCTTGGGTTGCCCTGCATTTCTGCCCCCTGAGGCTTTCAGGCCTAAGCACCCCTCAGAGTGTCTGGTGATCCACACCTTCTAGCAGTCTGGGAGAGGGGTTGGTGGGGGCTGGGAGGGAGGAGCTCCTGCCCACTGCCTGGAAGGAAAGCCCTCTGGGAGGAGCTGGGAAGGGTCCCTTTTCCGTGGAGAGCTGTTGCAGGTTTTCTTTTTTTTGTTTGTTTGGTTTTTTTTTTTTTTTTTTTTGCATTTTTTGGCCAGGACTGGGTTTGAACCCACCACCTCCTGTATATGGGGCCGGCACCCTACTCCTTTGAGCCACAGGCACCGCCCATGATGCAGGTTTTCCTTGCACTGATGTCCAAATTAGAAGTCCCAGAGATAGACCCTCCCCATCCCAACAAAGGGTACTGAGCTGGTTTCCCTCCCTCCCTCCCACCTTTACTCAGACCGATTTCTCCCTTTTGGCTCCTGGAAGGCATAAAGCTAAGATTCAAGATTTCTGGTGGGTTCATGGGATTTTGGCTCCAACTGTTGTGTTCTCTTCCCTTCCTCCTGCCACTCAGTTTGAGCCTGTAATTTCCTCCTGGGTGATCCTCTGAGGTTGGCAGGGTGTGGCTCTCCTGGGTGACCTCAAAGCCTGCCCAGGCCCTCCTGCTTCTTGGCCCTGGGCCACACCGCTGTGTAGGGCAGCCCTGCTGGGTTGCTGCTCAGTTCTTGTGGGCTCCTCTGAGGCCAGTCCCAGCTTCTTCAGACAGGCTGCCCCTGGGCCCAGATGTCCATGTGCACAGCAGGCACCTGTGTCAGTCTGGTGTCGCTTCTGCTCAATGTCTACCTCTCGCAGCTCCCACGCAGATGGCAGTAGCTGCTGGTGGGGGCGGCTGGCACCGCCATTGTGAATTGCCTGACAAACTGGGCACCCTCTGGGGGCTGCAGGGGTCTGGGCTGTCAGCTCCCAGCCCTCTGCCCTGCTCTCTCCACTAGAAATGTGTCTTCTGCAGCCTGCCAGCTCTTCTGCTCCTGTCAGCACTGCATCCTGCATCCAAGCCCAGCACTGCCAGTGTGGCTGTTGGGGAGGGCTGCACATCAGCCTCAGCTTCCTCTTTGGTCCTGCCTTCTGGTGGTTCACAGTGCCCCTTCCCCTTTTAACATTTCATCATTCTTGGGTCTCCATATGCACCAGCTCACATGGCATAGCCACCTCAACTCCAGTCCTTCCCACCTGTCCCCAAATATCCTGATTTAAACTTGGGCAGACTTAGTTTGATTTTCTGAACTTCTACCATCTTGTTTTTGCAGAAGGCACTGATACATTACTCACAAATGATAAAAAAAAAAAAAAAAAAAGTGTGAGACATGTTGCTTCTTCCCTTTTTGAGAACCCTAGGGTAGGAGCAAGAGAAAGAGCCAGCCATGAGCTGGGAACCCCAGGGAATTTGGAGTCAGAGTGACCAGGGTTCTGTGGCTCTGGGGGTCAGAGGTAAGACAAAGGACCCAGTAGGAAGGCTTCACCCTTTCCTTTTTAGAGCCCTAGATTGGGGCTTTGACAAGACACACATGAGATGCTGATGGTGTACCATGAGATAGTGTGAACACAACCCCCTTGGAGCTATAGTTGGTGTGTGTGAGCGTGTGTATGTGTGGTTCTGTTTAGTGACGAGACAACCTATGTTTCAGTACTGCTTTCATGGCAACTCTGTAATCCACCTGCACTTTCTGTACTAGTGGTTTGTTCAATTTTGTCTGTTCAGTTAAGTTGGAGAGAAAAAAAAAAAAAGAACCAAGTAACGTTCTCTGGAAGGAGTGCTGCTGCCTCTTCTTGAGTAGTTCTGTGACCCCCAATCCAGCTGTTTTCTAGAGAATTCTTCTAGCTCCTGGTATGCCTGCTTTCGAACAGCTGGGAAACAGATCTTCCTGCCTGACCAAAGCTCCTTGTTTCTTATGTGGCATGTTTGTTCTTCTTGATCTTGTGGCTGTCTGGGCCAAGGACCTGCCTGCCACCTTCCTCTGCCACTTGCCCTGTTTGGGGTTCAGGGTCCATTTTTTTAGCCTGCTCTTCCAGCCTGGTGGGTTTTTTCCTAAAGATCTAAACTCCTCCCTTAGACTCTACAAAATATCAACAACAGCAACAACAACAAAAATACTCCTTTTATGCATTTAGATGAATGGCTTTTCTTTCTGGGTGCTGGCTACAGTAATCATATTTGAACCTCAGTAATCCAGAGATTACTTGCTGGGGGGCTCTCTGGAAAAGAGAAGGCCAGATCTCCTGGTTTTTAAACTGTATTTTTACCATTTTGGAGTGCATACTTGTGCCCTGGAGGTGTCCTTTAGACAAAATACCGCACCACTCTTTAATGAAAGCTGGACCCTGAATGAGGCTGGTAGAAATGGGTCCAGAGGTGGCGAGTGTCTCCTGACACTCTCCTACCCAGTTCGGTGCAGCCCCATCTAGGAGGGCTGCTCTGACCCTGAGGAACCTCAAAGCTGACCCCGCCTTAAACAACCAACTTTCCCAACAAATCCTGGGGGTTTGGGTGCCAAGTGCTGGAAACTATTCTCTTTGGCTCAGCCAAAAGAAACATCCCCGGCTTCCTTTCTTCTGGGCTTGGAGGACTTTCTTAAAAATCACCCTTAGGGTTAAGCCCAAGCCTGGCCTGGACTCTGCTCCTTGTTGGGGAATGAATAGGGAGGAAAATCAGAATTTGACTCGACCCTCTTTGGGACAAAGGAGGGGCAGATGACATCAAGGAGGGGCAGGCCAGAGGAGGGTGGCTCATGTATAAGGACCCCTTGCCCCCCACCTTCGGACCCCACTGTCCTTTTCTATGTGTTTACTTGGTGGTGGCAGCCAGTCTGACCCTGTCTGTGGTCTGACTGTTCCTAAGTGTATAACTTTCAGTATTATCTGTGATGGATGGTTCTGTGGTGAAAAAGATTTATTATATTCCTTATGGCTGCCTTGTACAAAATCTGTTAGAAAATGTAAAATATCCGATTTCTATCAAGACAAAAACAGCATTATGGAGTTAAAAGATTTTTACAACTGGTCTTGATTTTGATGTGAGCTGGTTTTTAACTCTCAAATGTTGTCATTTAAATAAAAAACTTTATTTGCCTTTAAAATGTGCTTTGCTCTGAACTAAGTTGAGAAATCTTTCCCTTTACTCGTGTTCTCCCTGAGCTGGGGTTGGGGTAGCCTGGCTGGGGATGGAGGAGGGTGAGGGTTACAGGTGGCTCTAAGCCACAAACCTACTACCCAGCGCCTACTGGGCATTGGGGTGGGGGCTAACAGTGAAAGAGAACAGATGTTAAACGCAGAAAGAGTTTTTATTATGAAAAGCAATGTTATCTAGGAAAGTCACACGCTGGTTTCTTTCTAATAAAATGACAAAGCAGATTTCTTAAATAATTTACAAAGGGTAGAAATTGCTTTTGAATAATCTGCTGCTCCCCCCCAGCACACCCTTGTCCTGTGCTGAGCATATAAATAGGTACGCGGGAAAACCAGGGTCTTAAGCCTGGAACTGTCTCCTACAACTTCTTTTAGTCCCTAGTAGGGAAAGCAGAGATGGGAGACAGGTGCTCAAGAGCCTCAGCCCCGGAGACACAGAGGGCGAGTGAGATTATGGGGGACTCCCCAAAGACCCTGCTGCTAGGGACATGGTTCAGAGCTCTCAAACACCTTTGCGCTCCTGGGTCTCACATGGCAGATAAAGCAACCACAGGTGGAATGAAGTGTGGGATGAATTTCTAAGCCCTGGGGGACAAGAAGGGACAATTCCCCCATCTCTTCAAGATCTCCCCAAGTCACTCTCAGGTTGCAGCAGGTGGTCACTGATGGGTCCGGATGTGGCTGGTTAGTCATGTCCCTATTAGCGGTAGCCCAGGGGTACTGAAGACTCCTGGGGGCATCCTCTGGGGAGCTCACAGGGTAGCACAGATATCCTGGGGGTGGTCAGACAGAGCTTGCCTCCTGTAAGATAGAGCTCCCTGGGTACCCCCTTACTGCAGAAAGGCAGGGGAAGTGGAGACACCATAGCTTGCCCCTGCTAAATGGGGCACTGGAAGGGGTCCCCAGCATGTGCAGTTAGTGACAGGGTCAGTGAGGTTAGCAGCACTGGCTCCAACTAGGTAAGAAGATTTGTATACTTTCTCCTCTGCTGTGTCCATTGGCTCTGTAGGTGCTTCTAGGAAAGACTCATTTCTTTAATAGGCTTTCACATATGCTTAGATGCTCATGCATGAGGGGCAGGAGGGGAGGAAAGGAAGAAGGGAAGGAGGAGAAAAGGATGTTACCTGCAGGGCACTGTCCTTAGTCATGAATGAGAAAGACGGTCGTATCACTGCTAGACAAAAGGGAGAGAGATTGATGCCACTGAGGGGTGCAGGCTGTGAGGGGGCCCTCCCAGTCTGGGAGCAGGCAGGAGAGAGCAGACCTGGAAATGTGGTGGGAACATGACCACTCGGCATAGTCAGAGCTGGCAGGACCCAGCCTAAGAACCATAGTGGCCATTATACAAATGTGAATCTAGTCCCAAGTGAGGGCAGATCCATAACCAAGGCCCAGCCCCCAGGATAGGGTCGGAGTAGATAGAACAGGAACTCCACAGCAGCTGTGCTGCTGTTCCCAGCCCCTTGGGCAGGCAGGGCATAGGGGAGACATGGAAAGGACTGGGGGTAGGGCAGGTTTTTCAGGAACCAGGTACCTGGGACATGTGAGGCTCCAGGTGATGGATAAATGTGGGGGCCCAGGGCCTGGAGGGCCAAATATATCTGGGGAGAATTCTCTATCATTACCTCAATCAAGGTCTTTTATCCCTTCTCACATTTGAGATGAGAGAGATAAAGGGTCAGAGGTGGGTAGGGACTGGACAGGGTCATATAGCAGGTCAGAGCCAGAACCAGCAGCTGCTCACAGAGATGGCGTGCCTCCAGGGAGCCCTCCTGGCCATGTCACTTTGAAGCAGGAAATGTCAGCTCACCTGTCTTCAGCCATAATGGCTTCGTCTAGCTCTTGGGACAGCTTCTGGAGATGCTGAATTCCTGCCCCGACAGGCTCTAGGTCACCATCAGACTCACTGAACAAAAGGAAAAGCCATGCCAGTGACCAGTTGGAAACCCCTGGCAGGAACCCCTCCTAACCCAGCTCTGGGGCTGTGTCTGTGGGTCCAGAAGACCCTGGTGGGCTGGAAATGCCTCACTCCAGGCCCTAACTTCAGGAAGTGACATCAGAGTGAACTGGAGCACCTGGCAGGAATGGCAAGGTCAGGGCAATTGACTCACAGCAAGTGATTTTGCAGACAGGTGATCCCTGCTGTCCCCCACTTGGAACCTGAGGCCCAGCCATCTAGATGGCTTCAAAATTTGCTTTTGGGCTCACCAGGAGGCTTGAGTGAATGTATAGTCACAGCTAAGCTCACCTCTTCCTTTTCCAGATAGGGAAACCAGGGCTCTGAAGAATTTTTTTAGGCCGCCCACTAGTTCTGGGGTCAGAGCTGGTCCAGAACATGGATGTGACTCAGCTCAGGGTGCCCTAGCTCCAGGTAGCTACAGGAGGTGCTCAAAAGTCCCTGGGGATCAGTTAGTGTTTTGTAGAGCCAGGGAAAGGGAATTGTGCCTGGGCTAGAAGGCTACTAGCCCTGGGGAAAGGCACTGAACCACTTGCCTGGGAGAGCAGAGGGGCTCTGTTGAGGAATAAGGGCTCCGGAAGGCAGCCTCTCTCCTTGACCGCCGTAGTTGGGGGGTACGCAGGCCCATCTGGACAGACCGGTAGTGATGCTCTCTCTCCCAGGAGTCCATGGCTGAGTGGGCAGGGTTGGCTCTAGACAGCCGGGAGCTCTTCTGGGTCAGGCTGTGGGCTGGCAGGCTATTGTCCTTCTGGGCCCCTCTCTTCCCTCTCCTGGCTTTCACATGGGTTTCTACCAGCCACTTGGTGCCACTCTGGCAGGACTCCTGGATTCTCTGTGATAGGTGGATGGAAAGGTTAGTGCAGACAAAGCCAAGACGTGCTGTCCTAGTCTCTAGGCCGTACTCCCAACCCCTAGACCAGGTGTCCTCAAACTTTTTAAACAGGGGGCCAATTCACTGTCCCTCAGACCGCTGGAGGGCCAGACTATAGTTTAAAAAACAACAACTATGAACAAATTCCTATACACACTGCACATATCTTATTTTGAAGTAAAAAAGACAAAACGGGAACAAATACACACTGCCTCATGTGGCCCGCGGGCTGCAGTTTGAGGACCCCTGCCCTAGACCCATCAGCTATCCCACAGATACAGGCTGTTTTTAGTCTCAAGGGCAAGGGATGTAAACAACTTCATGTGGAATGGGTTCATAGCTGAGACCAGGCTCAGAGTCACCCTCAACATTTGGCTGCAGTGGTCAGTGGCAGGAGGACCACCCTGGCTCATAGAGCCTCCATCTATCTAAGACCAAACCTTCTTTCTGGGCACAGATTGACTCAGACACTCAAGGAAAATGCCAGAGAAGAATAGCCCCTACTTCCTCCATGTCAGGAGAGCATTTGTCTTCCTGCCTCTGGACTCACTCACACTATTCATCCTCCACATTGGTCCTTAGAGAGCTTTCTAAAGTACAGTTCTGATCATGCCCGAAGGACCAAGCCCTGACTCTTGGGACTGCTGGTAACAGCTATAAAGCCTCTTCTACCTTGGCTAGACTGTTTTGCCTTGGCAAATCAGGGTCCAGAGGTTGGAGCAAGGCCCCAGTTAAATTTGATGAGTTATGTGACTTCAACAAGATGCTTCATTTCATTTCTCTGATTACTGAGGGTGGTGAAAATGAACAAAAGACGCTTGCAAATGAGGACTAACATCTGGCTCAGAGACTTCTCTGAAAAGGGTCTGGGGATAGCTACCCCCTCACCCTCCCATCCTCAGAATTCCTAGTAAGACACTAAGGAGATTCCCTGCCTGCCTCTCCCTGGCCTCCCCCTCAAAATTCTCTCCTTGGAGGTATATTCACTCTCACAGCTTCTGTCCTTTCTAGGTGACAACTCTACACCCCCAGTTCCAGGTTTAAAGACCAACCCCTTGGAGGGCCCAGAGGCACCTCACATCCCACAGAATGACATCTTCCTGCTGGCATGTCTCACCTGACACCACATCGTCTCAAATCTACCTCCTGAGCAGCTCTTGAAGTTTAAACTCCTGCAAGTCCAGGCCTCCGGCTCCCTCAGAGGTATCTCTGTTTCCAATCCCTTTCCTATCAAGTAGCTGAAGAACAAGCTCTAATATGCTCACCTGACCAGACTTCCTGCTCTGTTTAGGATTCCTCCCACACCCAGTCATTCCTAGAGTGTCTAAGCACCTCCAGCACATTTCTGTCCTTCCTCCCTGTTCCAGCTCACTCTCTGTCCTCGGGCCATATGTAGACTAAACCCCTGACAGCTTTCTCAGCATCTTTCTCTCCCTCAGCTCTAAGCCTACTTCACCTGCCTTATACACCCCTGTGCTGCCAACTAAGCTTGGTGAACCCCCACTGGTAACCACTTGCTTGCAATTTCCTATCAGCATACCGCTACCACCTTTTATTGGCAGCATCCATTTCCTCCATGCTTTCATGACTCATTCCACTATTTGTTCAGTGCCTACTATGTGGTGGGAACTATTTGGGGTGCTGGAAAAGGGCAAGGAAATACCCAAAGCACCTGTGTGCATGGAGTCTATATTTTGGGAGATGGGGTTGGTTTGAGGGTAGGAACTGTCCTGCACCTAGGAAATCTTCTGTAAATAGATGGCTACCGTGGTCGCTATTACCTGGGACATGGCACCCAAAGCACTCTTAGCTGATCGAACAGCACCCTGGAGGTCTTGCTGTCCTGGCTCTGTGGTTTCCAGGCGCTTCCAGGAGGGACCTGCCCCGAGGTTGAGGTTGATAGCTCTCAGGGGCAGCCTCCTTTGGAACTGTCTACACAGGGAGCCCAGGGTAGAGGTTTCTTGATGGCTGACCACAGACTGAAGCGCCTTGCTGTCCTCCAGCTGCTCCTGGTTCCGGAGAGATCTCCTGCGCACAGAGGCCCTCATGCCCTGCCACCGAGAAGCCATCTGCCTGGCCAAGAGTCTTCTCTGCCCACTGTAGATCCTGGGGAGGAGGTCAAAAGGCAGTCAGCAAGGCATTCCCTATTCCCACCCCCAGGCTACAGAGACCCCAGGCACAAGGGAAGAGGGATGGCAACTGAACAGGGAGGTGGGGGGAGCGAGGGTTGGCAACTGGAGTGCAGGAAGGAGCACGGTTCCTGCAAGAGGGATTACGTTGAGCATCAAGTGTCCCAATCCACTATCTCTCTGCTCTCTGCCTCAGGCGGGGAGGGAGGCAGAGGGAGAACCTGCATCGCAGGGCCCCCAGCACCACCCAGGGCACTGTCCACAGCTCCTTCACAGGCTGGTCCAGAGCAAACGCGTCCCTGCCCAACCCTTGCCTCCGGACCTGACGCCCCGATGTCTGATCGGGCGCTTGCAATACCTAGACGACCCCGCTTGTTGTGCCTGTTCCTAACCAGCCCCCTCCCCTCTGAACAGAAGCCCCACCACGTTCCCGCCCGCGCTCACCCGGCGCCCCCGGAGGCGGACCCGAAGCTGCTCGCAGCTGCTCTTAGCTGACCCCTGCCGATTTGAAACTCCGCGCGGCTCTGCCCCACCCTCGTCCTCACAGCTGATTGGCTCCGTCCTCGCTCCGGTCGGCGCTCCTGGGATCCGATTGGCTTTCTTCACTCGCGGCTGAGAATCTTGCTCTCTGATTGGCCAGTCGTCCCCACGCTTCTCCCTGGACCCCCGCATCGCCCCCAGCTCCTCCTCCGCTGGCTTTGTGTCTGCAAGGTCCTACCAGCGCGGCTGCTGAAACCCTTGGCGCCCAGCTCGCCAATCCTCCAGCTCAACGCTTCAAAGCCCCCTGCCTTGACCTGGGTTCTGGCTGGTTTGACCGATCCGAACGGAGGCGGTGGTCCCGGGCACTGGGAAGACCCAGGGGCAGGTGGCCTCGGGCTCCAGGCTCCTTAGCGGCAGTAGCCTCGTTTCCTAGGGACCCCTCCCATCCTGTCATGAGATCTGGCTTTCTTTACTTGCTCATTGGTTTTGTCGGAAAGAGCCATCTTCTGGTCCTGGAAAGCTCTGGTTTCCCACGGAAGTTTTGATTCAAATTTCCCACAAGACCCTCCCTTCCTGGCACAGGCCCTGCCCATCTCTGTGTTTCCCAAACGCAACATCCTCATTCTGAGCCCCAAGAAAACACATCCTAGAGAGGGGATGGACCAGAGTACGCCTGCCTGCCCTCCTCCTGCCCGCACCCCGCCCTGCCCGGGTCTTGCCCCACCCAGACCCTCCAGTGGAAAGAAATCCTCCCTCTCTTCCCCTTAGCACCTAGACAAGCTCAAAACCCAGCCGTCTACATATAAAGCTCTCCCCAACTCATCTTGTTTGATGAGACCTCCCCGTAGCACTCTCCCGCTGGTCCCCCTACTGTCCCTCCACACCTCAGGCCTGAGGTCAGGGGCTTCTAGAGCTCTGTCCTCAGCTCCCTTTTTCAGTTTTTGGCTGGGGTCGGGTTTGAACCCACCACCTTCGGTATATGGAGCTGGCGCCCTACTCCTTTGAGCCACAGGCGCTGCCCCTCAGCTCCCTTCTTCATCTAAGGGTGGTCTCACACACTCCTGCCTCAGGCATTCCCCACAGGAGGATAGTAATGAGTAACCTGTAAGGCGGCCTGTCTGGAAATTATTCAGCCACTGTTAACATTATTTTTCATATGGGTGTAACTTATGCACCAGATTCTGGAGGCCCAAGCACTTGATATTTATAACTCACTTCACTCTATGATATGGTTTGAGTGCGTACCTCCGTTTTGAAACATAATCCCCAAACTCATATGTTGATGGCATTTATTCATGCTTTTTGGATATATACATTGTACAAATAATGGAACATTGTACAGCAGGAGAAAAATGAAGTATACCCAGAGGGAATAATTTAGGTGAATCTCAGAAATAACAGTGTGGAGTGTTGTAAAGGAAATTAGGAACAAACATAAAATATGACACTATATATTCAAAAGCAAAAAGCTAATCAATAGGGTTTAGGAACATACGCTCACATTTTTGGACAAAGCTGTTATGGAAAGCTAGGGAATTACATACACACAAAAATAAAATAGGTAGTTATTTTTGGAAGGGGTTTCAGGGGAAAAGGATGTGGTCAGGGAGGGACTCAAAAGGCTTCAAAGGTAATGTTCCTTTTCTTAAGCTGGGGGATAGCTACACGGATGTTTACTTTATTCTTTAAACCATATGTGTGTATTGTTCTTTAAACCATACGTGTGTATAATTATATATGTTATTTATAGCGGTGTGTAAATACATATTGCACATATATTCTTGTACGTGTGAACTATTTAATAATTTTCTTAAATTTTTTTAAATTGACCTGTAATACTTAAACATGTTTTTGGGTGCATAGTGATGTTGTAATACTTATAGTATACAGTGATCAGAGCAGAGTAATTAGCATACCCATCATCTCAAACATTTATCATTTCTTTGTACTGGGAACATTCAATATCTTCCTTGTAGCTATTTGGAACTGTATAATGTATTAGTAGCCATAGTTATTCACAGTGCTACAGACCACTAGAACTTATTTCTCTTGTCCCGAATTTCCTTTATATTATCCCACATTGTATTTCTGAGATTCACCTCTCCATAAGGTCCTCCCTCTGTCCTACCCTTCCCAGCCTCTAGTACATTGATAGCATTTGGAGGCGGAGCCTTTGGGAGTAGCAGTCTCCAACCTTTTTAGTACCAGGGACCTGGTTCACAGAATAAAATTTTTGTATGAACTGAGGGTGGGGAATGGTTTCAAATGATTGAAGTGCATTATGTTTATTGTGTACTTTATTTCTACTATTACCACTTGGTAATATAAAATTAAATAATTATACAACTCACCATAATGCATAATCAATGGGAGCCCTGAGCTTGTTTTCCTGCAACTAGACAGTCCCATCTGGGAGTGAGGGGGGACAGTGACAGCTGAAGCGTGCTGCTTATGTTCTCAGCTCCCCCTCAGATCGTCAGGCATTAGATTCTGGTCAGGAGTGTGCAACCTACATCACTCGCATGCACAGTTTACAGGAGGGTTCCTGTTCCTCTGAAAATCTAATCTGACAGGAGGCGGAGCTCAGACTGTGATGAGAGTGATGGACAGCAGCTGTAAATACAGATGAAGCTTCATTGCCTGCTGGCCACTCCCCTCCCATTGTGCACCCCGATTCCTAACAAGCCACCGAGCTGAAGCAGTCTGTGATCCAGAGATTGGGGATTGCAGGACTAGGCAAGATCATTAGGGTCAGGTCCCTATGATGGGACTGGCAGAACTTTAAAAGATGGAAAAGAGAGATCTGAGCTGGCCCACATGCTCTTGCCCTCTTGCCATGCTATGATGCAGCTGGAAGGGCTCACCCTATGCTGAAGAGATGCCAGCTCCATGCTCTTGAACTTTCCAGCCTCCAGGCTGTGAGCTAAATAAACCTCTATTCTTTATGAATTATGCAGTTTTCAGTACTGAGATATGGCAACAGAAAGTGGGCTAAGACACCCTGACTGTAGCTGACAACTTGACGAGGAAACCGAGGCATAGAGAATTAAGATGGGCTCAAATTGCACCCAATTAGCCTATAGCAGGACCAAGAATTCAAACTCCCTAACCACCACATCACTCTGTCCCCCCTCAGCCTCTCCCACCTCTACCTCCAGTCTGGACCTCTCTGCAGCCCCTGGGTCTCATCTCCTCCTGGGGGCTGCAGGCACCTTAAAGCAGCACACCCTACCTGAAGTTACCCTGGAATCCATGGCCCTTCACCTTCTCTCCCACATTTCCTCTCTCACATCTTTCCAAATCATATCACTGGGGTGCCTGCCAGTGATTAAGCATTGTGATAAAAATGGCCCACAAAGGTCAACAAAATGGATGTATTCCTTACTCTCATGGAGTTCAAAGCTAGTGTATAAGAAGTGACACACATTAATGAATCAAATAACCAATAGCCAATTAATCAAAGAACCATACAAAAATCACATTATTTAAAGCTGAAACCTAGGCAGTGAGTTAAGCAGGCAACAGATGTGTTTGTGTGTATGTGGTCTTCTTGGTACAGGAACATTATGTTCAAGGAGACCAGCAGTCCTTGTAGGAAACTCAGCGCATGCGCACGCGCATACACACATGCACACACACACCCTCACACACACATGAACTGTTGTTTCATGAAATAATTCTTGATTATGTAGGATGTACTCTGAGATTTTATTTTCTATTTCACTTAA
The DNA here is from genome assembly GCA_963574355.1 of Loris lydekkerianus. Lineage (NCBI taxonomy): Eukaryota > Metazoa > Chordata > Mammalia > Primates > Lorisidae > Loris > Loris lydekkerianus. The sequence continues at coordinate 46,067 of CAUYPK010006612.1, forward strand.
AAAAGTTGATGGTTGCAACCACCAGTTGCAATGGTCACTAATGGGGTGTGGGTTGCAATTTGAAAATGTTTGTTCCCAAACCTGTTTACAACAGTTGTATTTATTATCATAATAAATAAGTAAGGAATTTCATTACTGTCATTTACCAGTGAAATATGAGGAGGGAAAAGAAAGAGTTGTTTCTAAGAAAACTAAGTTGAAAGTGTGCAAAGGAGTCAGCAAAGGTGAAATACTTACAACAAAATCTCTCAAATTGGAGGCTTGTCTTCAACGCCGGGCACGTCCTGGGCATCCACAATAATAGCTCGTGTTTTTCAAGCCCTAACCATGTGTTAGGTATTCCGCTAAGTGCATTTACTTTCTTTTTTCTCCCTTAATCCTCCCGGCAACTCTATGAAGTAGGTACTATTTTTATTTCCTTTACAGATGACAAAGCTGAGATTCAGACAGGTGAAACCTCTTTGTCTAAGATTGTACAGAATGCCAGACCTGGAAATTAAATCTTTAACGTCTGACTCCAAAACCCAAATCTTAACCTTGGATTCCACAGCCTCATTAAGTGTCTGCAATGAATGAATTCGCATATGAACGCAGGAAGACGCCTTCCCTGCCTTCAGCTTTCCACCCTCTTCCCTCACTCAGGGATAACTAGCAGGCCAGGTTGATGAAGAATGGTCTCCATGGCAACAGGAAAAGGAGGAAGAAACATTTTCTTTCTTTCTTTCTTTCTTTTTTTGGAAGAAACATTTTCTTCTGAATGAGAAGCCTTTTCCATTTGCCTTGCATGAAGTGGTGTGGCCTGAGGGTGGGAAGGAGGCTGTACTCAGGGGAAGCCGGCTCCTGGTGAGGTGGCAGGTGCAGAGGCTCCTGTTCTTGGCAAGGAGGAAAAGCCAGTCAGTTTGTTTCAAGTTGAGGCTTGTTTCTCCGGGGTGTGGGGAAGGGTCCAGCTCTGTGTGGGAGGGGTACGGAGGAGAAGCTCCAGCCCTGCTCTGCGGGAGGGCTCTCTGACCAACAGCAAAGCTTCCACCAGTTTCCTTGCCTTCCTGGAATTGTGGGAGAAGTAGACAGACATTGAACCCACCATTGTGAGCAATTAATGCTATGAATGTGAAGTGCTGGAGGGAGAGTTGGGGGAGCAGGGTTGGGAGGACACTGACTTGAACTGAAGATCAGTGCAGACTTCCCTTAGCTGAGGAGCTAGGGGGCCGGTGTTGGGAGTTTGGGGGCGCTTTTAAGTTCTAGGACTACAGAAAAGCTAGGCAAAATTGAGGGAGTAAGGCTGAGTCGGTGCCTGAGATCAGGGGTTGAGGGTGGCAAGAGGCAGGGCCTTTAGGCCAGGGAAGGAAATTTAGAGTGTACCCCGAAGGCAGTGGGAAGTCTTTGCTAAATTTTAAGAGAGGAGTGGTGTTTTAGAGTCACATTTTTATAAAGTCCATGAGGAGATTGGTTTGGGGGCTGAATGTGTCCCCCTAATTTCCTGTGTTGGAAACTTAATGTCCAAGTTCATATGTTGGTGGCATTTACAGGCGAGGCCTTTGGGAGATATTTAGGATTAGACAGGGATATGGGATATTGGAGTGGGGTCTGCATGATGGGAATGGTGGCTTTAAAAGAAGGGGAAGAGAGATCTGAGCCGGTGCACTGTGGCCCTTCCCCATGTGATGATGCAGTGAGAGGCTCTCACCAGATGCCTGTGCCATGCAATTGGATTTCCCTGCCTCCAGAACCAACAGCTTATAAATTACCCAGTCCGGTTATAGCAAAGAAAGAGAACTAAGACAGGGGCCAAGGGGGTGCCAGGGGATTAGTCTGGAGGCTGCGGCCTGAGTCCAGGCATGGCCTGACAGTGAAACCCCCCCCCACCCCCACTGCTGCATCAGGATCATCAACTTTCCCTTCCCTTTGAGCCCCCCACCTTCCCTGACCAACCATGGGCAAAATCTATCAGTCCTGCCTCTCAAATAGCTTTTTGATCATGAGAAGCAATGGGAATAGTGGGAGAGTTTTTAAAAGAGTGGAAAGAGAAAAAAGCCTGATGGAAGAAGTAGACATTAAACTCTTTAAAAAGAGTGGACATTTCCACAATAATTAGATCATTTTCTCCCATTGTGAATTATATTTTTGATAGTAAAATGCCTAAAACATTACATCTAGTATAATGAATCCAGTAAGTCCTCACTTAATGCCATCAACAGGTTCTTGAAAATTGTGAGTTAAAGTGAAACGACATATAAGGAAACCATTTTTTTTCTCATCGACCTTATCTGAGAACCTGCTGTATGTCCTTCCATTTTAAATCACGTTTCTGTATCTTTGAAGAAATAATTTTAAGACTGAAATGAAAAAAAATAAATCAGTTTCTAAGAATCTATTGATTACATTAAGTGAGGGCTTATTGTGCTTATAAAGCTTATAAAGCAAACACCCATGTATCCCTCATCCAGGTCAAGTGTGAAATTTTCTGGGATCCCAGAAGTAGTCACTCACCAACTATGGTGCAATTTCTCATCTTCCCTAGACGTTTTTATTTTCATTTGAAGTTTTGCTAAGTATCCATTTTACCTTCCGCATGCAGACCCTTCTAGGTTGCTGTGTAGCTAGAGACAGGGAGGAAGAAAAGAGCCGGAGGATGGAGACTGCACCCTCAGATTTGGAGCACTCAGGTTGGGCTTCCTGGGGTGAGGGCTGTCTGGGTTTCTAGGCTGGGACCAGTGGCCCAGTTTTGGTCTCGTCTGCCCCAACGCCTCCCAACATGGGGCAAGACTTTCGGGGGTGCTGGATTTCGGGCTCGCACTCCCTGGTTCAGGCCTCTCAGCATCCCAGGAGAGGGAGTCAGGAGAGATTGATTTTCCCATTTCATTAGGGAAAATGGACTTAAAGGAAGACAGGAGACACCCAAGGCCATAAAATCAGTGAACAAGACGGGGATTAGCCCTTTGAATTCAGCGGGGTCTGGCTCCTAGTCCGGTGCTCAGGTCTCTCCCTGCAGCAGGGTCCAGTGTCCCTTCTTTGTGTAACAGTGAGCTTGGCTGCAGAAGAGAATGGTTTTCAGCCGCACAGAGCTCTCCACCCTTAGGGCTGGGAAACCGAGGCGTAGGAACTAGAACTGGCCACCAGGTGACACCAGACACCAAGTCTTCACGTTTATTTATCTCAGCGCTGAAAAGGGTCCCCGATGCTTTTCCAAATGAGCTCTGCCTTGTTCCCAGAGGACAGGGCAAGGGGAGAGCCTCACTGCCCAACCAGGCCTTGCAAGGGGACGGAGCTGGGGAGGGCACTTCAACTTTCCCCACACCCACTGCCTTTTGTCCCCTGTCTTACTTCCCTCCTAAGCCAGAAACCTGTCCCCTCTCCCTTCTGGTCACCATCTCACAGCCTCCCGAGGGTAGATCTTGGGGAGGGGAAGAGGAGATGGGGAAAGAGGGCAGGTGGCTGGAGTCTGGACCAGGGTGGCAGCCCCGGGACCAGGCAGGGGGAAGTGGGCTTTGGGCCTCTGCTCCTTTCCCCTTTGGGGGCCTCCAGGTCTCTCTGCTGCTCATCCCCCCCTACCCCCTTATCGTCTTTAAGAAAGCTCAGCGGACTTCCTGCCTTCCTGTGGTGGAATCAAACCAAAGCCAGGCAGAATGACAGGTGGTGGCAGGCAGAGTCTCGCAGAGAAGTGGGTGGGGCAGCAGGCCAGGCTGCCCAGGGAGGCCAGAGCGTCCTGGGTGAGCCTGGGGCCCCTCCCCCACCCCCACCGTCCTGCCTTCATCCAGGCCTCTGTGGGCAACGCAAATCCCCACACTTCTCAGCCGCCTAAGTGCTCACCACTCCAGGCAAGATTATCTCAGCCTGGGCTGGACGTTTCCCTCCACCCACGGCCATGGACGCTGCTCTGCTCCTGAACGTGGAAGGGGTCAAGAAGACCATTCTTCACGGGGGCAGGGGGGAGATCCCAAACTTCATCACTGGATCCCGAGTAAGTGGGGCCCCTGGCTGGATGGAGACACTGGTGGCCTCCACATCCCAGCAGTGCCCCAGGTCACTGCAAACAGCCTCCTACTCTGCCAAAAAATAGCAGGTGGGCCCTTCCTGGAATTGCCAACCCAGGCATCCAGGGACCTCTGAGGTGGCTTCCCTTCACAGGGCATTTTTGATACTTTGTAGGTTAAACTTTAGCATGGGCTGAGGGAGAGGGTTGGGGGAATTTTCTGGAGCCCTAGATGTTCAGTGAGAATGAAGGGCTCTTAGGGATCTTGGTATTTGTCCACAAATGTCTGCTGGGTTTCTCTGAACTGGTAGAAGTATCTGTGGCTACAAAACTTGGTCTTGGAGAGCTATGGAGGGTGGGAATGGGGTCTTTGGGAGGGCGTGGGCTCCTCTCTGGGGAAGCATGGGGTGGGGGTGCTGTGGGGGCTTGAGGCATCTAATGGGGTTTGTGAGAGCTGACTGTGAAGTCAGCTCTAGGGGTGCGTGACAGTGGGGTGCCCCCCTCTGCACCTTGGGAAGTGTGACTAGACCAGAGTCCACTCTCTTGGTGACCAGGTGACCTTCCATTTCCGCACCATGAAATGTGACGAGGAGCGGACAGTGATAGATGACAGCAAGCAGGTGGGCCACCCCATGCACATTGTCATTGGGAACATGTTCAAGCTCGAGGTCTGGGAGATCCTGCTGACATCCATGCGGCTGGGCGAGGTGGCCGAGTTCTGGTGTGACTCCATCGTAAGTAGGCGGTGCCGGGCCATTCTCCGGGTCTGTCTTCCAGGGGCTCACCTGCCCTCTTTGCAGGGCTACTGTGTTTTGGGAAAGCTGGTGGGAAAACAAAGTTCTGAAAAGCAGATATGTATCCTCATTCCCTGCCACTGTAACGAGGACGATGGGCACAGCAGAAAGAACAGGCCTAAAGAGACAACCGGTGCTCGGCTGGAAGGGTGAGGGAGCCGGCCCACTTCACACTCCTCACTTTTTATACAGTGTGATTAGATCTTGGAGACTTTCGGCCATTGGTTACTTTTCTGCCCCACATAGCAAAAAATTTTTTTTCCTATTTATGGCAGTCCTATAAATTACTCTTCTAAATTACATTCCTCATTCTGTGGCCCAGGTAGAAATGGTGAAACTCACTAACCTTTGGACAAACATCTCTTATGAAAACTTTCAAGTGGACAGAAAGTATAACAAACTTCCAAACACCCATCACCCAGTGCTAGCCCTGTCCAACCACGCACGGCCAGTCTTGTCTCACCTTCCACCCTTCCACCCAGCCGCATGCCCTCCTTGTCCTGCACAGCAAAGCAAATTCCAAACACCACACCATTTCCTTTGTGATACCAAACTCTGTATCTCTCAAATATGAGGATATTTAAGAAACACAACCATTGCTAGAGTATTATTATGAAATATTTTTAAAATCCCAAAGAATTCTTAAAATCAGTTTAACATCCAGTCACTATTAAAATTTCTTTGGCTGTCTCTTCATTTATTCTTTATAAATGAATAAGGTTGGTTTCCTCAAGTCAGGATGCAAAGTCCATGCCTGGTTCTCTGTTGTTGTGTTTCTCAAGCTGCTGCTGCTTCTTTTTTTTCTTTTGAGACAGAGTCTCACTCTGTTGCCCTGGGTAGAGTGCTATGGCATCACAGCTCACAGCAACCTCAAACTCTTGGGCTCAAGCGAGCCTTTTGCCTCAGACTACGGAGTAGCTGGGGCTACAGGTTCCAGCCACACACCTAGCTAGTTTTTCCATTTTCAGTAGAGACAGGGTCTAATTCTTGCTCAGGCTGGTCTCCAACTCCTGAGCTCAAGTGATTCACCTGTTTTGGCCTCACAGAGTGCCAGGATTATAGGCGTCAGCCACTGGGCTCCTTTCAAGCCTCTTCTTATCTATGAGCTCTCCTCCCTCTTTTGTCTTTGGCATGGATTTCGTCCTGTAGAAGTCCCACATTCCGAGTTCACTGGTTGCTTTGCCATGTAATTGTCTAACAAGTCCCTCTGATCCTTTTGATATATTGAGAGTTAGGTTTAGAGGGGATCCAGGCTCTTCTTCTTTGCGACAGTCCGTCATGGATAGTACCGTGCACTTCCTGTGGACACACCAGGTCCCTCGCCTCTTTTATTGTGATGTTAAGATTGAGTGGTGGGTTCAGGTGCTGACAGCCAGATCCATCCATTCCAAAGCTCAGCCCTGACTTTCACCATTTATGGTGAACACGTAGACTCACTATTTCAACCTATGACCTTTTGGAAGAGAAATTTGAATTTTGTTCTTTTATTAGTTGTGTGACCTGAGGATGTCCTGTCTTCTTTCTGCCATTTATTCTCTCCTCTATAATAAACGCTAAGTTAAGGGATTGTTTCAAAGATCACATAATATGATGTATATGAGTGTACATCACAGAACAGAGCAAATGAAAATAGGGGCTATTGTTTAGAGCTAGAAGAAATTTTGAATTAACTTTTTCATTTTCCTAATGAGACAAATTAAGCCTCAGAAAGAGAAAGTAACTTATTCTGGGTCAAATAAATTAAGAGGCAGTGTTTGGGTGGGACACGTGATCCTGTAACTCCTTATGTGGCTCACGTTCTCACAGTGTCTAACAGAGCCAGGCTGTAATGCCTTCCTCTGCCAGTAGGTGATCCCATTCAACACGTTATTCATCTCTTCACTCTGCAAATGTTAGTTGCAAATCTTTTCTTTGTAGCAGCCCCTGCGTTATTCTTCATTCTGATGTTTTTAACTTTTAAAAATCTTTTTTATTTTTATTAAGTCTTCAGGAAATTGGCTTCTTTGTGTTTTCAGTCAGTTTAGAATTACATTTATTGACTTTTGTTTACCACGGGGAACTCCTGGTTGTCTATATCAGCATGTACCTCTAATTCAGGCCATACAGTAGGCAAGGCGTGGTTGCCAACAATAGCTCCCTCCCCACAGGATGCATACTTGTTGACATGGGAGAGCTGAGTGCATAGAAAGCTGTCAATAAATTCTTGATTGGTTGATTGATTTGCTGCTGGCTGCAAAAACACAAGCTGCTGTTACTCCCGTAATGTGGGCATGGTTTTTTGTTTCTTGTGGTGTCTGTGTTCTTTTGGAAACATCCATAGTCATGTGAATGCACTGCCTATTCCACAGGCTGGTGATTTTTTTTACCATAGTAACTATGATTTTTCCCAATACTCCTCTCCCAGCTCTATGGCTGCCATGATTATACATAAACACACACACACCACCCCTGGAGTCATTTATCCATCTATACATCCACCTCTTATCCCTCCATCCACCCGCCTGCCCATGAATCAATTCATCCATCCTTTCCTTCAACCAATGTTCGTTCATAATCTAGTTTTCCATCATTACACATCCATCGATTCTCTTATTTTCTCTCTCTTTGTATCTATCTAGTTACCTCTCTGATTAGAAAACAGTCCTGGACACCTGATTGGCCTGTGCTCCGCATTAGGACTGGAACAGGCAAAGACGCTTGTCCTCAAGGAACTCGAATTCTGGAGGTTGAGCAGACACCTAAACAGTGCTATTGCATGGCAGCCAGTGCCATGACATAAAAATAAGTGAGGGCAGGATGCTTTGGGGCCACAAAAGAGAGGCAACTAACTGCTTAAGGGTCTTGAGGGACTTCTTCAAGAAGCTAATATTGAGCTGGGTCTTGGAAGATGAATAAGGGATCATCAGGCCTAGAAGTGGGGAGAAGTGGGGCCAGGGAATCTGAGAAGGTTTGGTGTGTTACATTTAGTTAGCCTCTTTTCCTCTGTGGGGCATCTCTCCACCCAAGAACCTGGACGGATGAAGCCATCACTGAGATAATCATCTCTACTTGACAAAAGACACAGGAGGGCCTGGCTCTCCCCATCTGTTGCTGCCTGGCCTCCTGCAGGGCCCTCTGCCTGGAGGGTCTTTACGAGATTAGCTTGGAGTTTAGGTCTCTGCAGGGCAGGGAGTTTCCTCCTGCTTCTTCTTTCCCTGAACAGAGAGGAAGGATCAGTCAGGGACTCTGGGAACTTCTGCCCCAAAATACACTCTTTTCTCTCTCCCTCCAGTGAGGATACTTGTGTCCATGTGGTATTTTTTGCTGGTGCCCAGTCTTGTGAAGCCAGGAGTTTCAAATTCCAGTCCCACAAAGGGCCAGGATCCCTGCTTGGCTGCAGATCACTGGCCTCAACTGAAGCAGGTGGTTGCTGCAAGGTTGTCACGGGAGAGGGCAGGGCCCAGCCAGCTGGGTGTTCTGAGATTTTGAGATAAAGCCAGAAACTGCATTAGCGTGTGAACTCTCCCAGTGTTGAAATGCTGGCGACTGATTAAAAACAAGCAAACAAAACCCCCCACACTATGAAGGATAAAACAAAGCTGATCTGTAAGTTGGACATGGCCCATAACACCCCATTTGCATATATCATAGGAATAGTCCCTCAGACAGCACCGGGCTCTGGCTCTGAGGCCCCAGAGAGAGCCAGTGATCCTGGGCTCTGAGTGCTCCAGTTGCAGCCTCACTTGGCTGAGTGAGTCCCAAAGGCTGGCTCCACAGAGAACCCTGTGTGTGACCGTGGTTGACCCTGCTGGTTTGCAGCCCAGTGAGCTAAGCTGCAAGGGTGGGCGGGCACAGAGCTGAGATGGGCGTCCTTCTCTCTCCCCAAGGCAGTGGTCCTTGGAGCTCTGCTTCATCTCCTGACCTTCATATTCCTTTCTGGTGGTGTCCCACAGCCCACCCATGCTGGCCAGGGGCCCTGGTAGTGCCAGAGTGGTAGGTGTCTAGCTGGGCAAGGTCTTTGAGAGCATGCTCAAACAGTGCTGGCTTGGGGTCCACAGCTCAGACTCAGCTTGCTGGGAGATGGGGGCTGCAGAGCTGGGACTACTACTGCAGGGCCAGGAGTGTCCCCTCCCTGCAGAGAGCTGATCCTGGGCCTCTCCCTCCCTTGGTCCAGCCTTAATCCCAATGGGCTCAATTGCCATCTGGTCTCCTCTTTTGCAAAGAGGCACAGGGCATTCCTGGCTAATCTTGGCTGGTGGGGGAAGGGAGGGGTGACCTGGAGGCAGAGCTGAGCTCCTTCTGCCCCTTAGCTTTCCTAGCAGTGTGTCTGTACTGGAGTCGTGTGTGGAGGCCAGAATTGGGCCATGTTGGAGCCTGGTTCAAGGAGATGGGTTCTCAGAGACTATAGCTGGGGAAGTTGAGGCCTGGAGTGCTGCAAGCCTCGCTTAGGCCACACAGTGGATTTTCCCAGCCCCCCTCTACCCGAGGGGGGCACCCCCAGGTCCCAGTGCTGGGTGAGGCTGTGAGGGGACAGAGCTGTGTCTGCACTGTCTTATTCAGTCCCTGCAACAGACCTGATGCCAGGCAGGTGCAGCCGAGGGAGCTGGAGTTCAGAGAGGTGTGGTGCCCTGGACTCACTGCTGGTCAGCAGCACTGCCAGGACACCAAGCTGGCCTTCTCAGGCCCTGGAACCCTGCTCCTTCCACTGTACCACCCTGCCTCCACTCTCAGTCACAGCCTTTGTGGAGCTCTGAGTCTCCAAGGTCCAGAAGAGGTGGGATAATACTAAAAATATGGCCTCTGGGGCCAGATTTGAACCCTGGCTCTGTCATTTCTTAGCTGTGTGACTTTGAGCAAGTTGCTTAACTTTTCTAGGCTCCAATTTCCTCAGCTGTAACATGGGAGATAATAGTAGAGCCTTCCTTGTTGGAGCCGAGGAGCCTGGCACACAGCTAACCACAGTGATTAGAAGGGGGTGGAGAATGGTAGAAGGGACTCAGAGTGGGGGCTCTTTGTGGCCCAGACACTATCTCCCTACAGCACACAGGGGTCTATCCGATCCTGTCCCGGAGCCTGAGGCAGATGGCAGAGGGCAAGGACCCCACGGAGTGGCACGTGCACACGTGTGGGCTGGCCAACATGTTCGCTTACCACACACTGGGCTACAAGGACCTGGACGAGCTGCAGAAGGAGCCACAGCCTCTGATCTTTGTGATTGAGCTGCTGCAGGTGCGATTCTGGGGTACACGGGGGTGGAGAGCTGTCCTAGCATCTGAGAGGGACCAGGGGCAGCAGGGACCATGGAGACCCCCAGGAAAAAGTTCCTAAGCCATAGCAGAATAGGAATTTGAAAAAAAAGAAAAAAAAGTCCTCTGTTTTTTTTTCCCCCCCACAGGAAAAGTCCATCTGGAGCAATTTTTAAAAATGTGGTTCACTTTCATTTTGAAGGCATTTATTAATACCTCTACTGGTTATCTACTTTCATTTATTTGAAGAAGTTTGGGATTGTAACCTCATCCTTGTAGCCCCTGTGATTTGTGGGTTCCAACATGGTTCTTGCACAGTGGGAGATGCTTTGTGGAACTATCCACACCCTCTTACCCCCAACCCGAGGGTTAGCTAGCCCATGTTTAGGGTTGGTGGGAGAGAGTCAAGGCCAGGTCAAGTTCAGGTCAGAACTTAGCTCATGGCCAAGGCTGAGGCTCAGTCTGGGGGCAAATAAAAATATAAAGGAGAACTGTCCCAACCAAGGGCCTTTAGAGGCCTGCTGGAACAGTCGTGTGGTCCATGCACTGCAGAAGGGCCTCTCCTCCAAGGAGGTGCTCATTATACACGCTGTATATCCATGTTTTTATAGTAACAGTTTTCCAGCAGATGGCAATGGAGTGTTCTGTTCTAAAGAAACAGGTATTCGTGGCTTTTCTGAATATTGGAAACAAAGTGTCTTGACAAAGGCATTCTGATTTAAAGAGAGGAACTGAGATAGGGCAGGGCCGTGGGCCTGTTGCTCCCTTCCCGCGTTTATCTGTGTCTGACCATCCAGCAACATGTTTTGGCCCAACCCCACTGTGGAAAATGCAGAGCTGACATTAGGGAGATGTGCTGGGGTCCACTTTCTCTGCTCCTTGCTGGGGTGCGGGCAGCACCTGGCATCCCTGCCTCACTGACCTAAGGCTCTCTGCCAGGTTGAGGCACCCAGTGAGTACCAGAGGGAGACCTGGAACATGAACAATGACGAGAAGATGAAGGCGGTGCCCATCCTCCACGGGGAAGGGAACCGGCTCTTTAAGCTGGGCCGCTATGAGGAGGCCTCCACCAAGTACCAGGAAGCCATAGTGTGCCTGAGGAACCTGCAGACAAAGGTGGCGGGCTGTGACCAGGGTCAGGGAGTGGGGAGGGCCTTGAGCGAGGGGCTCAGCACTGGTCACGCCTGGAAGGGGTCCAGGGCGTCCTGAGCTTAGCACAGCCCTTCTGCACCTGTTAGGAGAAGCCCTGGGAAGTGCAGTGGCTGAAGCTGGAAAAGATGATCAACACCCTGATTCTCAACTACTGCCAGTGCCTGCTGAAGAAGGAGGAGTACTACGAGGTGCTGGAGCACACCAGCGACATCCTGCGGCACCACCCAGGTGCGCAGGCAGGGCCGGGAGGACGCAGTGGGTGGGGCCTGGAGGACGCAGTGGGTGGGGCCTGGAGGACGCAGTGGGCGGGGCCTGGATGACGCAGTGGGTGGGGCCTGGAGGACGCAGTGGGTGGGGCCTGGAGGACGCAGTGGGCGGGACGAGGGGGGGCTTCCTCTCTGGGGCTGCAGAGTCACCAGCAAAGACCTTCCTGGACTTCTCTTTTGAGCCTGTTCAAGCACCAAACCATGTCTCCATCCAGCAGGGCTTTCCCAAGCATGTAACGGCACGGCAGGTGATGGATGGGATGGGCAGTGCTCATCCTAGGAGGTCTTTCATTTTAATGTGTATTGGACAAATAGAGAAGTAGCTCACCAAAGTTGGGATTTTTGTGGAGCAATAACCAGGCTTTTTTTTTTTTTTTTCAAAAGGGGAATCAATAGGGAAAAATCATAAGTCAATACTAGTACCTGTGGTGCACAGACATGGCCGTGTTTGTGAAGATGGTATTTGAATGTAGATAATAATTACAATGTCAACACTTAGTACACTCCTCTGCATTTATTATCTCACTTAATCCTGCTAATCCTCATAATCACAGTGTGGGGTAGGTGCAGGGATAGGGTCTGGAGTTTGTACAATTTTTGGAGCCTCTATAATAGTGATCCCCAACTGTTTTGGCACTAGGAACCAGTTTCATGGAAGAAAATGTTTCCATGGACTGGGGTAGGGAGAATGGTTTGGTGATGATTCAAGCGCATTACGTTTATTGTGCACTTTATTATTATTACATTGGAATATGTAATGAAATAATCATACAATTCACACAATGCACAATTAGTGGGAGCCCTGGGCTTGATTTCCTGCAACTAGGCAGTCCCGTCTGGGGGTGATGGGAGACACCAGAAGTGTGTCCAACCTCTCTGTTAATGCTCTGCTGTTTGCAGCTGCTCCCCAGCACTAAGCACAACTGCCTCAGCTCCACTTCGGATCATCAGGCATTAGATTCTCGTGAGGAGGGTGCAAACTGGATCCCTCCCATGCACAATTTACAGTAGCGTTTGCTCTCCTATGAAAATCTAATGCCTTGCTCTGACAGGAGGTAGAGCTCAGCCTGTGATGGAGCAGTGGGGAGCAGCTGGAAATACAGATCCTAGGAAGAGTCCCTGCAAGGGAGGGGAGGAGGTCCTGCTGTTATTATCATCACCATTTCACAGTTGAGGAAACTGAGGTTACAGAGGTTAAGGCTCAGCGGCAGGGTTAAGGCTCTTGTAGGCTGGTGTGTCCCAGCCGGGTGGGAGCTGTCCCTGGGTTGGGGCAGGTAAACAGCTGGGTCCTCCCGCAGGCATTGTAAAGGCCTACTACGTGCGCGCGCGCGCTCACGCAGAGGTGTGGAACGAGGCCGAGGCCAAGGCGGACCTGAAAAAAGTGCTGGAGCTGGACCCCGCCATGCAGAAGGCGGTGTGCAGGGAGCTGAGGCTGCTGGAGCTCCGCATGGCGGACAAGGAGGAGGAAGAGCGTCTGCGCTGCCGGAGCATGCTGAGCCAGCGCACGGGCGGAGGCCGGGAGGCAGCGCAGCGGCCGGAGGAGCAGCCCCCGGAGACCCCTGAGCCGCCCCTGTCCGCGGAACAGCCGCCTGAACCACCCCTGTCCCTGGAGCATCCTCCCGAGCCCCCCAAGTCGCCCCTGTCCCCGGAACAGCCTCCTGAGCCCCCCGAGCCGCCCTTGTCCCCAGAGCCCCGGCACTGATTTCTCCGCAGCAGGCACCCAGGTAGGGAGTATACCTCCTGGTCATTTCTGGTTCAGTTGACCAGGATTTTGGTGTCACTTTTAAAATTTAAAATTACGTTTTAAAATCAAAGTCATGCATGCCCATGGTTAAAAAAGAATCACAAGGTCACAGAAGGGCTTATGAATAAAAGTGAAGTCCCCTCCCCCATTCCTTAGCCCTGAACTATTTTAATTGCCCATTTTTTAAAAAAAAAATTCTGGTAGTTTTCACTATCCCACTTCATATGTTTAAATCGTAGTTCATCCGTGTTTCATTTTTACCCCATGTCAATGAAAAATGAGGATTGGACGCTGTGACCCTGTTTCACCCCTGCCATCTCCTGTTCTCCCCATTTTGGGTGATTTTATTTAAGGGTGATCTTTTGGTTATTTTTGTAACTTTATATACTACACCTAGAACTCTCTAGAAGCCAAATGACTTTAGTGGAACTGGTGACTCCCTTCTGTGTAGGATGAGGGTGGCAGAGCTGGGACCCTCCCTCCTCCCTTCCACCTCTCACCCTCCTCCTCCCTAAAGGTCCAATGTACTTTAGTTTTCCATCGTCCTGGTTGTTAACATCTACCTTCTGCTCTATAACCAAAAACTCTTCTGTGCTTTGTCCATGGGTTGACTGTCCAATCTGAAAATCAATAAACAGCATTTACATGATTATGGCTGTGTAAGCATGTTTTCCTGCAGGGTCTGCTCCATGCTTTGATTGCATTTCTTTTACTTTGCTTCAAATTTCAGGATGCTTGGGCCACCAGAATGAGAATATTCCTGGCTTCTGGAATTGCAGTGTGAATTTTAACATGGCAGTGTTTTCCTGGCTAGAAAGTTTGACTTTAAGCCCTCCCCTACCTTGGCAAAAAGGGGCGTTAACTTTTGGTTGATTCAGGCTTAGTGTCCTCTGGGCCATCCAGGTACAGTGTGAAGGAACCAGGTGGGAGAGGAGGTTTTAGAGGTCAGAGGGAGGGCACATTATGCCTCACAGAGGGAGTCCCATGAGCTGGAGAAGGTGGAGTGGAAAAGGGACAGAGGCTGAGGGCAGAGAGACGAGGGACCTTCCCTTCCCCCCTCCTGGTAACACTGTTCGGGAAGAGAGGCCTGCATGGTGTCTGGGCAGTTAGAGACTCACGTGTGGTTCAGAGCAGGGACAGAGCCTGGCAAGGGCCATTATTTGAGGGCCAGGGACTATGGCCTATAGACTTCCAGCCTCCCTTTCCTGCCCATTGTCTGTATGCAGCTGCCCTACCAGCCATCCTTTCCCTTGGGACCAGCAACGATCCCATCTCATTTGGAGTCAGTCTGCAGACTGCAGACCTCTCAGCAGGGCTGACACCCAAATGCTTCCCAGGACCCCTTGGTCCTCTCAGACTCATCCTTGTGTGGTCATCTTCCCTTCCAAGGCCCCAAAACATTTGCTAGTCCAAGAAAAACAGAGAGGTAGGGACTAGAAAACTCACCAAGAATGGTGGAAGATACCCTGCAGAAAGAGTGTAAAGGGAGTCCTCATCCTAGTGTTCCTATGTTGCAAAGGCAGAGTGGGCCAATAGAGCCCCTTTTCAGAAACCGCTGCATCTAGCACCTGTCTTACCAGGGCAGAGGAGGTGGGAAGAAGATGGGGGGAGAGATGCAGGCAACCTCTTCATCCAGGGCTCTGGTCACTGCATGGGATTCCTGAAAACTAGCCTTGAGGGAAGGCCAGCCTGGGCAGGACTGGCCAGGAGGATGCAGGTTGCAGGGTCCTTTGTCAGAGGGATTCTTTCCCACGGATCGAGCTCGAAGGCTTTGCTTTCGAGTGGCCAGCAGGGGGCAGAAGAGAACAAGCCGATGATATCCCGGTGTTAGGAGATGGGCTCCGCGTGTCCTCCCAGAAAGCAGCTTTGGGGTCTAGTTGTGGCGGTTCTCCAGAGCCCCACGGTCTCCCCACGGACCCCTACAGGGTTGCTAGGTCGGGCATGCTAGTGACAGATAAGGAGGTGCCTAGAATCATGGAATCAGACTGCCAGCAGATTAGGTCCACAGAGACAACTTAGTCTCTTGTACAGACAGGGAAACTGAGGCTCAGAGAGGGGCAGTAACTTGCTAAGTCACTTAAAAGCTGGGTGGATCCAGGATTAGAGACGGGTTTTTAGTGTCAGATTTCCAGACTTCTGGGCTGGGATATTTTGTATGACGTCCGCTGCCTCTTTCACCAGATAGCCCATACATGGATAGAAAGAAAAAAAAAAAAAAAAGAACGAAAGGGTACAATGTATTAAAAAACAAGTAATAAAAAGAAAGAAAGGAGAAAAATATATATATATTAGGGAACAACCTGTAGCACGCCAGTAGCCTTTGTTTGGGAGCAGTTAGAGGGGTCAACAGGAGGGGTGCTTGTGTGGGTTTCACAGGCCCCTCTCACCTGGTTCCTCTCTCCAAGAATCATTCCCAGCTATGAGCCACCATTGTGACCTCTGTTTTGACTGGAGTTGACAGGGACCCTGAGACCAGGGAGTCATTTAGGAGGGTGGAAGGGGGCTGGGTGACCTGAGGGAGCGCCCTGAGCATTGCGCAGGTGTATTAGTTTTCTCTGGCTATGTAGCAAATTACCTACCACACACTTCACTTAATAGTTTAAAACAAACAGCACAAATGCGTTCTCTTACAGCTCTGGGGGTCAGAAATCCCAAAATGGGTTGGCAGGGCTGAGTTCCTTCTGCAGGCTCTAGGGGAGAGTCTGCTTTCTTGCCTCTCCCAGTTCCTGCCTGCAGTTCTTGGCTTGTGGCCCCTCCCTCCATTTTCACAGCTAGCAGCCCAGCGTCTTCCAATCTCTGTGTTCCTCTACATCCATCATCACAGCACCTCTGTGTCTCTGACCTTCCTGCCTCCCTATTGTAAAAACTCCTGTGATTACATTGGGCCAACTGGATAGTCCAGGGTAACCTCCATCTTAGTACCTATAATCTAAACACATTTTCAAAATCCCTTTGCCATAAAAGGTAACCTACCCACAGATTCCGGGGATTAGGGTATGGGCATGTTTCAGGGGCATTCTACAGCCTGCTATAGCTGCCAATTCTCCATTGGTCCCCAATCTGTCCTCTGCCCTGCCTGGGAGGCTTGGCATATATTTCAGCTCCCTTGCCCTCTGCCCTCTGGTTGGGTTTGGGGAATGGGAAGTACCAGCAGGAGACCTACTAGTGGGACAAGGACATTTGGACATTTGTTTATCCAATTCCCTCCTTGCTGGGCTATGGTTTGGTAGCAGCTGTTCTCTTTGACCTGTGGTCACAACAGTGTCCTGGACCATAGCTCTCACTGGCCTCTGAGCAGAACTGCCTCCCCCAGGTCCCGCAGGCCTGCACCCAGCAATGGTTCCCACTCCTGCCCGTCTCCTGTGCTCACCATTTCCTGTTGGTTCCTGCAATTCCTCCTACACTTTCATTCTGTCTCCGTGGCTACCTCTTTTGAGTGGGCTACCTGTCTTCTGCCAAGATGCTGCTTGATCAGGTATCAAGTCTCCTCCAGGCTGTGGGGAGGAGAGTAGAGTTGAGGCCAGTGTGGCCAGGCTCTCAGCAGCACACTTAGAATTTGAATCCAGGCCCACATCCCACAAATTGGCAATAGAGCCAGAACTTGCCTGCTCCTCAGGGCACAGCCCCCCTCACACCGTCAGCTGAAACCTCCACTGCAGAAGCACTTGTATGAGGAGGGCTCTAAAGTGACATCTAAGGCCCTGGTGTGCATCTGAGGTTCAAAATAGGGAGAAGAGTATGGCGCATGCCCAGTTACTGCTTGTCACAGGCCGAGGCACCTCCTGGTCTGTGAGAAATGACCAAGCAACCTCAGCCAGGCTGAATTTAGCAAACAGTTCAACTTTCAATAGCACGGGCTCTGCAGGAGGCTTGGCGTGAGCCCCGGGGACTAATAACAGCACCCCCTTTTAAATGACCCTTCCCACCTTGAGGGTCTAGTCCAGCTCAGGAAGGAACCTGGCTTGCTTGGATCATGCAGTTGAAGTAGCTGAGCCTGGAATTGACACACATGTGTTGGACCCGAGGCTTGGGGTCCTTACCCCTGTAGGTCCAATGCCCAATAAGTGGCCGAGGTGAGGATGACTAGACCAGAGTGTCGCCTTTCTTTTAATTTCCTGCAAGGCTAATGCTTATGTGTGTGTGTGTGTGTGTGTGTGTGTGTGTGTGAGCTTGAACGTGAGGGGCCACCTGGGCCTCCCCTGGGCCCTGATTTCCTCCAAATAACTGATCCTCACCATGGAAAGTGAGGCGGCCCTAGGGTCACTATGTCATCTGAGATGACACTGCTGAGGTCCAGGTTTGGTTTTTCTGACAGCTGACATAGAGATGCCTGCCTGGTACTCTTTCTCCCTGGATCTGCCAAAGTTTGTACCTGGAGACTCTGCCTTGAATTTCACCTTGATTGAATGGCCCATGAGTGGGGTGGGGGGGTTTATCGTGATCACCTCAGAGCACTTGGGAGGGAGGCTGCTCCCCACTCAACTTCTTTCTCCATCCCCGCCGCTTGAGGTTTCACTGGGAAGGTTAGGTAAACCTGCTTTCTTATTTATGGCGGTTTGGAGTCTGCAGAGTTCCTGGCCTAATTACATTTGCTCCATTACTTCAGGTATTCTCATTAGTGCGAGAATCTGATGAACAAAGAATCTCGCCTTTCCTCTTGCCACCAATAAAAATATCATTTGAAGATGTAGTGGAGCATTTGTCTTTCCTCAGCAGTCTTGGGGCTGGCAGCTTTTACCGAGTGTGACAATCTCTGGAGGGCAAAGAATTTCATCTGTTTTGTTCGCTGCTGTATCCTCAGGAACTGGAACTACGCCTGGCCCGGACCAGGGGTTCAGAAATATTGGTTCAACAAGTCAATTTCTTTCTAAAAACATGTCTCAATTCTTATATGTGTAAGGACCTTCAGAGATGGTCTCTTCCAACCTCTTATTGTGCAGATGGGAAAACTGAGGTCCTGAGCACAGAGAGAACATGCCCAAGGTCACAGTGCTGACTCACTGATGGAACCAGGACTGGGATAAAATTTGTTGACTCCTAGCCCAGTATTTTCTCTACCAACTCACTCACCAGTTATGGCTCTATTTTCATCACACCATTTTCTTTCTGTCTCACCATTTTTCTCTCCTTTTGGTGGCATTAGAATTCCTCCTCTCCTCCCACATTTCTTACCAGGCCTCTGGGTTGCTCCCTGGTTTAAAGAATGGATGGCCCCACCCCCAGCTCCCTGTCTTCCTTAGGAGGGACAGAGGAGACTGGTTAACACAGGGTGGGTCAGGGCCCCATGCAGGCCTGCCAGCTCCTTCAGGTGGGTCAGGAGAGAGACCCTGGAGACAGAATTCTCACCTCTCCCCAAATGGCAGCATGGAAACAGGCTAAACTGGGGAGTGCTGGCAGTCACAGCAGCCCTCCTCACTGAAAATGGGTCAGGAAAGAGGGAGATGTGCAGAGAGGGTAACAGACAGAGAGAGAAGGAAGGAGAAGGGAGGAAGAGAGAGGAGAGAGGGAGGGAAAGAGGGGAGGGGGGAGACGGAGGGAGGAGAAAAAGGAGAGAGGGAGAGAGAGGAGGAGGGAAGGAGGGGGGGAGTGGGAGAGGGGAAAAAAGAGAGAGAGGAAGGAGGAAGCTGTAGGTAGATAGATGGGCAGCTAGACTGGTCCTGGACCTTGAGGCACAGAGCACCCTGTGGAGAAACACTGACAGAGGCTCAGAGGCCACCTGTTGCCAGAGCCACTGGGTCCGTACAATTTCCATGAAGCAAATCCAGCTCATACATAGACTTCCATCATTCAGACAGAGATTAAGTGCTCTTTAAGACAAAAAAATGCCTCTTATTTGAAACAACTTCAAACCATTTTTGGAAGGATGTAGGAGTGTCCAACAGACATATCAAGTGTTTTGCTTGGAGAGCTCGGCTCTGTGTTAACCTGGACTCTGAGCTGCCAGGCGACGAAGGTGTCCTGTCTGTTCCTGAGACTTTTCAGGGGGCCTGAAAGAGCCCCCCATGGCAGGAGGCAGGATTTAGTCACGTCTCCTCTCTGGCTGACCTGGGAGTCCCCTTTCTGCCCTGCTTTGTCCTGTCATCTGGAAGGGAAGGAGTTCAGTCTGGATGGCATCCAGGGCCCTCCCCATGTTGAGTGTCATTGTGGATTGAATTTGGTATCAGCGAGGGACCTTCAGAGAAACAGAACCAACAGGAGATTTACAGGACTTGGCCCATGTGCTTGGGGAGGCTGAGAAGTCCACAAATCTGTGTTTTTTGGGCGGGGAAGCCTGGGAGAGCAGATGGCACAGCTCTAGTCCCAGCTCAAGGCAGCTTCAGGAGTGCCTCCTAGCCAGTGGGGGCCAGCCTTTCTGTCTTTTTAGGCCTTCGATTGATTGGACAAGGCCCACAACATTAGGGAAGGCAATCTGCTTTGTTCTGTCCCCCAGCGTACGTGTTCATTCCACCTGCGAACACCCTCACAGGCACACCACACTGAGAAGAATGGGCAACCAAATGTGTGGGTACCGTATGGCCCAGTCAAGTTGACACAAGATTAACCATCATACATTGTGTCTCTTACCCAAAATGTTGAAGTTCTAGCCTCCTCGTCTCTGTGAATGTGACCTCATTTGGAAATAGGGTCTTTGCAGATGATCAAGTCAAGATGAGGTTACTGGGGCGGGCCCTACTCCAGAATGCCTGGTTTCCTTAACAAAAGGGGAAAATTTGGGCATAGATACACCCCTGGCAGCGAAGGTGCCACTTGAAGATGAAGGTAAAGATCAGGTGATATGTCTGTAAGTCAAGGAAGGCCCAAGCTCTCCGGGGAGCCCACAACCCTCAGAAGGAACCAACCCCATCCACACCTTGATGTTGGACTTCTGGCCTCTAGAACTGTGTTATTTAAGCTGCCCCCTCGGTGGCACTTTGTTACAGAGGCCCCAGGAAATGAATACTCTGAGCTTCTGAGATTCCTTGATAACGGGGTGGATGGCAATTCTGCAGAACGTCAACATCAGATAGGACCCCTCTGTGGCAGTGATGGATAAAGACAAAAGCAAGACTCCTCTGCAGTTATGTCTGAAGACAGGCAAGGCACAGACATTGGCCAAAGCCCCAACACCAGCAACCCTCTCCCAGCTAATAGAATTCTATGCCAATGGCAGTTTCGGCCTTGGTCTGGTCTTCCCGCACCTAGATGAGATTTATTAAGATGCCCAATCAAAATTACTCCTGCTTCCCCATAGCATCCCAGCCAGAGCAAAGCTCTGCTTCTTCAAATTCTCTCCCATCAGCCCAAATCTTGTAATAGGTTCTTTCCTAGCACCCTCTTACTGAGATACCTCATGGTTGCCATTATTGCAAGGGATCATAAGCCCACAGTGTTCACCTGGAGATGTGATCCTGAGGGTCTCTGACTGGGGGCCTTGGTCATAGTCTTGATGGGGGTTGGGGAGGCAGACAAAAAACCAACAAAGGCCACAGCCACCAACACTCCAGGTGTGATGAGGGCTCTGCTCTGCAGAAGGCTCCAGGACCCTGGGAGAGTGTGCAGTGGGCCTGCACCAGTGTGGGCACATAGCTGATCTCTCTGTGGAAATGGGCTCAAGCTGAAGTGACTGAAGCAAAGGGCAGGATCTCGTGGAAAGAAGTGTCCTGGCTGCAAAGGAAGAAGTGAAGCAGATGGTGACATCGCAGGATTCTGGTGGCCTTGTGGAGAGCAGTGAGGAACCAGGGAGGCTTTCAGCTGGAGTGTGGCAGAGTCCAGAGGCAGCAGGGATGCCACTACCCTCAGGATAAAGTGAGGGGAGTCAGGGCAGCTCCCCGCCCCTCTGAGTGGCCCAGGCACATGGGGGCTCTTAGAGGGCTGCCAGGCAAGAGAGGACAGGGAGATGAGTCCGCGTCGGTGGAGGTATGTGCCTGGAGAGGAGCACATATCATCTCTGTGATCTTCTGTGGGCAACCCCAAGCCAAGGCAGGTCCCTAGGGGGCAGAGAAGGGCCCCATCCTGGGAGACCAACCAGTGCCAGTTTGCTTAGGAAGGTCCTAGTTTTGCACTGACCATCCTGTTACCCCATGATTCCCTCAGTCGCACACAGACTGAGTGGGCTGGTTACTGCGGTCCCAGGGAGACTGCAAAGAGGTGGTCTTTTTCCTGACTGTCAGACCTACCCTCAGAAGGATGGAAAGTCCCAGGGGATAGTAGGTGAGAGCTATTCTGGGGGATGAGTGCGAGGCCCCCTTGATTTTCTCTGAATAAGGTCACATTTGGAGGTACCGGCACTGAGAGCTTGAGCTGACCTTTTGGTCAGAGGACACAATCAAACCATAGCAGCTCTTGTCCACGTTTCTACCCTTAGAGGCACTGCCATACCCTCTGTCCTTTACCCCCTTCAGCTCCAGGCCTGGGCTCAAGCAGATGAGGAGAGCCAAGATGAATTTCCACGGGGCCCTCTCAGGGCCCCAGGGCTGAGAGCAGATGGCTCCTGCTGGCCAGGGTGGCTTTTCTCTCATGGGATTGTGAAAGACTGGGTAGTCAGCATGGAGGGATATGCTGAATTTTGGGTGACTCGAACCATTTACATGGATAGGTATTTAATAAAACACAGACTCTGAGCAGCCTAGGGTTCCCGACAGAATGGTTCTGCCAGGCCCCTCCCCCACTGGGGAATGGCACTCCCAGAGCTGGCTCCTGCACCGCCAGGAATATTGAGGCCGGGCCCCCCAGTCGTCCTGTCTGCTTGTCCTCCATGCCTCTTGCGTGTCTCACCAGTCCCTGCAGGACTCCTGGAGTCAGAGTGACCCCAGTTATGGCACTGATTGTGCAGCCACCACAAGCCTCTCTCTGGGTAGCTGGAATAGAGGTGCCCAATGTTGTCTCAGAGGAGGAGCAGTTGCTGTGGTCCTCAGCATCCTCTAGCTCTTGTCCCTACTCTCATTTCTGCTCAGCCCAGAACAAAGACATCTGGAAATGGTTCCTCCTCCCTGTTGTCAGGAATTCCATCTTTTACCTGTGGGAGCCTGAGCTGGGGCTTGGGAGGGATGCTCATTCTCTGCAAAGCAGCCTCATTTTCTGCAACATGTAGGAAGTCCCAGACAGGAGAAGGGACATGCCAAGGGTGCAGCTGGGCAGGGAGGCCTGGGAATCCTAGCTAGACCAGCATGACATCTCACATTGCCCCAGCTAGCCCTAGTCTTCACTTGGGAGGAGGCTCTGTTCTGGGGTTTATCTGCTGGGCACAGTCTGGGGTATCCTACAAGGATTTCCTTGTGGCAGGTGTAAGGTTGCATTGGAAGGGGGAGATCAGTTTGGAGACTACTGCAATAGTCCAGGCAAGACAGCAGCATTGGAAGAAGAGAAGAAGGCTCATGCAAGGCGCTGACGCAGTGGAGATCCCCTAACTTGGTGGATGAAGTTTGAGAATGGCTGCCACTTATAGTGGTGAATGTTGTACAGCGCACAATTCCAGCATTGCCATCTTACACACTTGTAGTTACTACAAGTCACCAGTAGGTGGCAGAAATGTATCTTGAGGACTGGGGACCTTTTCCTAATTGCACAGTGGCCATTTTGGCTAGTCTGTGAATTTTAGTTTTCAAGGGCAGCAGGGCCTGAGGATGTCCAGCTATGACACTGGGCAGTAGCAGGTGGCCAGAGCTGAAACTAGGAACAATGACCATCCCAGTGGATGCTTGGGACCTGGGATTTTCTCTCAATCTGGCAGAATTTGAGATATCTATTAAGGGTGTGGTATGAGAGATGGCTAGCCTAGGAGCTGGTGGTCAAGACAGGATGAGTGGTGGCAGGCTCTGTGCTAGTCACTCTTTATACTGGCCCCTCAAATGGCTATTAGGCTCTTGAAGGATCCTCCTTCCAGGAAGTTCTGGAAGGATTTCTATTATTTGGGAAGGGGCTATTGGCATCCCAGATCTGTCTTCCAGGATTCTGTTCTGAGGGTCAGGTCAGTCTCATCTCCAGCTGGAGTGCAGGCATCCTGATCCTCCTCATGGCTCCTCCTCTTCCATAATATCCTAGCCAACCTACAGTCTGGTGAAGTCCCTCCTGTACTGGCCAGCTCATCTGCTCTCCCCCCTGCCCCCTGTACTCTGCCCAGGAAGCTCATCTATGGGGACCATACACCAGCAGCTCCTCTCTGGCTCCCATTGGGTTCTTCCCATGGAGGACAGTGAGGTCAGAGTTTTTGTGGCCTCAGCTTTCTTTATTGGCCTGACTGATTGAAGCATATGCCCCCTGTTAGGGCAGCCCTCTGAACCTAACTCTCACTGTTCTAGATTCTTATTGCTGCTGTAATAAATCATTACAAACTTGGTGGCTCCAAACACAAACTTATTATCTTACAGTTCTGGAGAAGTTCAGAAATCTGGAATGTGTCTTCTCGTAGTAAAATCAAGGAGTTGGCAGTACTGCGTTCCTTTTGGAGACCTGTTCCTTGCCTTTTCCAGCTCCTAGAGGCAGCCTGCATTCCTGGGCTCACAGCCACATCCCTCCAACCTTGGCTTCTGTCATCATGTCTTCATTGACTCTCCTGCCTCCTTAGAAGGACACTTGTAGCTACATTGTGCCCACCCAGATAATCCAGGATAATCTTCACATTTTAAGATCTTTAATTTAGTCATATCTGCAAAGTCCCTTTTGCCATGTAAGGTAACATAGTCACAGGTTCTGAGGGTTAGGATGTAGATATCTTTGGGGGTGATTATTCTGTTGATCACACTTTCTTTTGGGGTTCTAGTAACAACATCCTCCCCTCATTCCTATGAGTTGTTACCAGCCCTGGGGGCCTACATGTACTATTCCTTATGGTTTCTCTAGATTCTACTTGTGCTTTTGCAGAGCCCACTTAAAAAATTGTCCTCAAATTACCCAAACTGAGGGTGCCATTGGATCCCTGCTCTTTGGAGTCTTGCTAGAACTCAGCTGATAAACTTGCCCATCTAATCTAGGTAATAATCTTTGAAGTAGACTTTTCACTTCTGTACCCCTCCCCCCCACTTGATGGTTGAAGAATTTGAGGCCCAGAGAGGCTCCATAACTTTTCCAGAGCTGGGCTCTGAAGCAGAACTTACTCTCTAACCCCAGAACTGAGCTCTGCCCCTGCCGTCACTGTCCTTATAGCCCGACCTGGAGTTGCGCCATCTTTTGGACACTTGCCCTCTGCATGGTAACAGAGTAGTGATTCTCAGAAACTACAGGGAACTGTTCCTCAGTGGTCCTCTTGCATAGGACATTGGGGCCATTGCTGCCATCAGTTTTATTGTCAAATTAAAGCTGACCGTGGCTGTTGGTGAAAGTTCCTACCCAGGGGTTCCCTCAGAGATCATCCTGTTACCCCAAGGGCTACATCAGAGGTCAAAATAGAATGAAAGCTGAGAGAAAAGGCTGTGGAGTCAGACATGTTGGCTTCCTAACTCAGTCTGACTGCTCACCAGCTGTGTGATTTTGTGCAAATTACTTAACCTCTCTGAGCCATAGTTTCCTCATTTGTATGAAAGAGACCATATTTGTTGTTGCTTCAATCAGCGATTGGAGTATTAAATTACATACATAAAGCACCTTAAAAGGCTGACCATGACAATACACTGGCTGCTTCTATAAAAATGATAATTATGTGTGATGCCTCTCTGAGCATACCTTGGCCACACCCTGTAGTCCTGGCCTTATATTTGCCTTCTGGGAGCCCCGTGTTTAGGTCCCTTTGTATTCTGGCAGAACCCCATTCTCTGGCTCTAGAAGAAACTGAATTTTCACAGCCCCTTTGTAGCCCTGGCAGCTTCTGCCAGCATGGGAGGAAGGGACATGTAGCCTCGGGAAGCCTGCTGCATATTCTGTGTCAAAGTGAACAGTGTGACCTTTCACGGACGTCCTTTTTTGTAATAAATATTGCAAAGGGTGAACACTGAGTCTTCAGTTCTTTCACAGCTCCTTTTTAGGACCCCTTTGGGGAATTCTTAGCAAGATGAGTGACACTGATATCAAAACTTCGCACTCATCCTGCTGGCAGTTTTGCATTTGTCTCTTAGAAATGCCTTTTATTTTTCTGGGATGTTGCCTCTTTGGCTGGCCCCTCAGGGCTGCCCTGTCAGTTCCTGGGGCCAGCATCAGAAGTCCCCATCTCTGGGACTTGCAAGCGGCCCCAAGTTCAGATCTGAGGAAGGCACATGAAAGACGTCCTTTGGCCCATCGGGAGCAGAGGCTTGGCGGCGGGGTAGCAGCAGCAAAGAGGCATCCCCTGATTCAATGAAGCCATCAGCTGTCTCTCCAAATGTTTCTTACCCTGTAAGCCTTGTTTTGGTTAATTTAAGAACAGCTGCCCTCAATGGGAACCAATTTCTGGCAGCGTGTAGAAGCGGCTTCCCAGGGAAGTTGCTGGAATGAGGACGGAGGATTAGCTAGGGACTTAGAGGAGGGGCTCTTTGGGTGTGGCATGAGCAAATGAACTTGGTTATTCCTGGGGAGAGTACAAAGCGTTTGAAATCCTGGAATACGGTGGAAAGAAACTTGTGATGGATAGACGGATGGTCACCAAAGCCATCTCCTTTTGTTCTTGCACACAGCTGGCTTATGTTTCCCAACTCCCCTTGTGGTGAGGTGGGCCCATGGGCCTGGGCCCTGGCCAGTGGAATGGAGTGGAGGTGATGGAGGCCACCTCAGGCATGGCCCCGACCACCCTTTGCATGAATCCTTCCTGTCTGCTGATGATTCCAGGGTGTCAATGAGCCCTTTGTGTACAGATGGTGGAAGCGCAGTATGCAGGAAGCCCGGACATCTGAGGAACTACTTATCAGACTGTAACATGAGTTGGTAAAGGCCTGTACTGTTTTCAGTCAAAACAATCTTTTGAGATCCTCGGAGTGGTTTGTTAACAGTATGAATAGTGACATTCGAGGTCATGGAGTCCAGCCCTTCGATCTGAGGATGTGTAGGATAAACTGGGAGATGGCCCCCCTCTGAGGGATAGATTCCAGTAGCAGAATGCAACTATCTGGGCTGGAGGCACATCAGGACAGGGTGACCCAAGGAAAGCAAGGGGCTCCAGGACCAGATATTCAAAGAACTGTAAAGCCAGGATCACAGAGCGTAGGCTGCAAGTCAGGTTACAGGAGGGACATGCTTCCCTCACATGTGATTACACGGGTGGCCCTGGAGAGCCGGGATCCTCTCCGTGGAAAGGCATGCTTGCTCTTGGGCAATTCAGGAGAAAGCTGGACGTACCGCTCTTCTGATGGAGGGACTAAGTCAGAGGCCAGGATCTCATCTCACCCCAGTTTGTAAGAGCAGAATCCATTTCTCCACTCATCAAAACCAGGACAAACTATTTGACTCCCTCGTTGACCTGAGATCACGAGGACTTTTCCTTCTCGACCACGAGGAACTACTTACTACTTGGATGAAGTTTGAGCCCCCATGCTCCTCAGGTGGGGCCCTCAGATGTCCACCTTGATCTTTCTCTCAAAAACACCTGCTCTCTTCTCACTTTTCAGGTGCCATGAGCTGGCTGAGGAGTCCCCTGAGTGAGGAAAATTCTGGCAGAACCAAATGGGCAGGCTTCCCCCTTGGGTTCCTTGCGTGGGCCTTTCTGAAGGTTGCCCGTAGGTCCCGGCAGCTGCTGGTGTTCTCGGTCCTTTCTTTGTAAGCCATCACCTCCTCACACGTGTGTGCTGTTCAAGGAATAGATGTGGGGCCAGTCGCGAAGAGCTGCCTGTGCAGTGACTGGCTGGCTCTCCTCACCAGACTGTGGTGGTCTTGTGGCAACATCTCACTCACCTCGGGGGCACGGGAGCAGAATTGCAGCAGCCAAGTCGTGGGGAGTGATGAATCGGTGAATGGCTTCATTTGCTTCTTTATCCATATGAGGCAGAGTTAAAAGCCTGTGACGTTCCAGGGAGAGACAGACTGCTCCTGATCTCACTGGCGTTCGGAGTCCAGCAGTCACTTGCCCAGGCTCATGGCCTGCTATGATCTTACTTGGAGGAGAAGGTGGCCTTGTGTCAAGTGAAACATGTGGAAAAGTTGGAGAGAGAAGAATTGCAGGCCACTTAGCCTCGTGGTGAGTTCCGAGAGCAGAATGCAAACAGCATAGAGGGAGGGAAAAGTGGTGGGAAACGGAGGCCCTGGGTGTCACAGCAGCCCACCAGGAAGGGACACTGGGGACACTGGGGACGTTCCAAGGGCAGCAGGGAGTCCCCGTGTGCTGTGAGCAGAGAAGCGGGCAGAGGGGAAGTGTGTGGAGAGACGGAGGAGAACTGACAACTTGGCAAAGACTGATCTCAGAGGGGCGTCTCGTTGGAAAGAAGGGACCTACCAGAAGTGTGTGCCAGCTGCCCACCCTTCACAAGAACTCTAGGAAAAGGAAATTATTGTCTCCAGTTTTGAGATGGGAAACTGAGGTTCTAATTAGTAAGGGCAATCAAGCCAACGTCTATAATAAATATAGCCTGGGGTATGGAAGCAATCAGACCCTCCCACCAATCTGGTTTTCCTTTTTACTGGCGGGATCACCAGTTACCCTGGTAAAACCAAGTGTTACTTTTTCATCTTATGTACGTGGAAACTGAGGCTTGGAGAGGTGATGTAAGATTATAAATATGTGTCTGGTGTTTTGCAGCGGATTATGGGGAGACAAGGTGTGGAAAGAAAGAAAGCAGGCTTTGGAGGTGGTTTAAAAATCCTTTTTGTTTGCTTTTCTTTCTCTTTATACATTTGCCTTTGTAGGTGCTGTTGCCTGCCTTATTTTTCTTTGGTGAATCCCTTTGCTAGACTCTTAGATTAGGAGCTGGGTGGATAGTGTCATCTGTGCTGTCAGCACTTCTAGGACTTGCTGCCAGAAATCCTCTTCCCTATCTCAACATCTGGGTCAGCCACTTCTTTGGGAAGATCAGACCTCGTTATTGAGGAACAGTGAAATTCTCCAGGATAAGCATGAATAATGGCTCTCCCCAAAGATGTCCTCATCCCCAGAACTTGAGAATATGTAGGTGAAGTGACATGGTAAAGGAGAATTAAAGTAACAGGTGGAAATATGATACAATCAGCCGACTTTAACATAGAAATATGTTTTAGATGGACTCAGCCTAGTCACAAGAGTCCTTAAAAGTGAAAGAGGGCAGGGAGAACCAGAGAGATGGTAGCACAGGGAGGGCTCCGCCCAATGTTACTGGCTTTGAACTTGGAGAAAGGAGTGTGGAAGGGCTCTAGGAACTGAAAAAAGCAAGAAAATGGCTTCACCCTTAGAGCTTCCGTGTAGGAACATAGCCCTGCCAACACCTGTACTTTAGTGAGACCCAGTTTGGACTTGCGAATTTAAGAATTGTTAAGTAATACATTTTTTGTTGTTTGAAGCCACTAAGTTTGTGGACATTTGCTATAGTGGCCATAGAAAGCTAACACAGTACAGTAGTGCATATAAAGGTTATGGTCTTGGGGTAAAAGGTTTCAGGAGCACAAGAACAGATCTCGGATGACATCACTGAGCTCCAGACAAGTTGGTTCCTATTTCAATGACAGCTTTTAGTGGTTAGTAACATCCAGGGGAAAACCAAGGCCAAGGATTTGTCCTTAGCTTCCTCATCCAGTTATTATAATTTCTTATCTGGCTCCATTTACTCCGTGGGATGCTTTGGTTCACTTGACATCTCTGCTTCTTTCTCTCATCCTCTCTATATCTGTATCTTCATTCTTGTCCTTCCATATCCCACTGTTTTACCACCTACTATATGAGATTCCTCATGTTCAAATTATTCAACATGGGAGTTCATATATTCCTTTCTTGTCTGCCAAGACCCAGACTGGCAAAGCCACTTACATACCAAATAGAGGACCCCATTATCCCAGGACGTCCCTTGTGATTGGTTAAGTGATGGAGGTTCCCTTCCCTTTCTTTCCCTTCCCTCCCCTTTCTTTTCTTTTGATTTCTTATTTATTTATTTATTATTAAATCACAGCTGTGTACATTATGCAATCATGGGGCACCATACACTGGTTTTATAGACCATTTGACATATTTTCATCACACTGGTTAACATAGCCTTCCTGGCATTTTCTTAGTTATTGTGCTAAGACATTTATATTCTACACTTAGTAAGCTTCACATGTACCCTTGTAAGATGCACCGTAGGTGTAATCCCACCAATCACCTTCTCCCTTTCCTCCCATTCCTTTTCCCCCTTCCCCATATTCTTAGGTTATAACTGGGTTATAGCTTTCATATGCAAGCCATAAATTAGTTTCATAGTAGGGCTGAGTATATAGGATACTTTTTCTTCCATTCTTGAGATACTTTACTCAGGAGAATATGTTCCAGCTCTATCCATGTAAACATGAAAGAGGTAAAGTCTCCATCTTTCTTTAAGGCTGCATAATATTCCATGGTATACATATACCATAATTTATTAATCCATTCATGGATCGATGGGCACTTGGGCTTTTCCATGACTTAGCAATTGTGAATTGGGCTGCAATAAACATTCTGGTACAGATGTCTTTGTGATTTTTGGTCTTCTGGGTATATACCTAGAAAAGGAATTATAGGATCGAATGGCAGGTCTATTTTTAGATCTCTAAGTGTTCTCAACATCTTTCCAAAAGGAACGTATTAATTTGCATTCCCACCAGCAGTTTAGAAGTGTTCCCTTTTTTCCACATCCACGCCAACATCTCTGGCCTTGGGATTTTGTGATATGGGCTAATCTTACTGGAGTTAGATGATATCTCAAAGTAGTTTTGATTTTTTTTTAAATTTATATATTTTTATTGTTAAATCATAGCTGTGTACATTAGTGCAATCAAGGGGTACAATGTACTGCTTTCATATACCATCTGCATTTCTCTGATGATTAAGGATGATGAGCATTTCTTCATATGTCTGTAGGCCATGTGCCTGTCTTCTGCAGAGAGGTTTCTCTTCAACTCCCTTGCCCAGCCTGCGATGGGGGTCACTTGTTCTTTGCTTGCTTATACGTTTGAGTTCTCTGTGGATTCTGGTTATTAAACTTTTGTCAGAGATATAACCTGCAAATAACTTCTCCCATTCTGAGGGCTGTCTGCTTGCTTTACTTACTGGGTTCTTGGCTGTGCAGAAGCTTTTTAGTTTGATCAGGTCCCAGTAGTGTATTTTTGCAGCTGCTTCTATTGCCCGGGGGGCTCCTCCTCATAAAATATTTGGCCAGACCAATTTCTTCGAGAGTTTTCCCTGCACTTTCTTCTAGTCTTTTTATAGTTTCATGTCTTAAGTTTAAATCTTTAATCCAGTGAGAGTCTATCTTAGTTAATGGTGGAAGGTGTGGGTCCAGTTTGAGTCTTCTACAGGTTGCCAGCCAGTTCACCCAGCACCATTTGTTAAATAGGGAATCTTTTCCCCACTGAATGTTTTTAATTGGCTTGTCAAAGATCAAATAATGGAAAGTAGCTGGATTCATCTCTTGGTTCTCTATTCTGTTCCATACATCTACCTCTCTGTTTTTGTGCCAGTGCCATGCTGTTTTGATCACTATTGATTTATAGTATAGTCTGAGGTCTGGTGGTGTTATTCCTCCTGCTTTGTTTTTATTTCTGAGTAATGTCTTGGCTATTTGAGGTTTTTTCTGATTCCATATAAAATGAAGTATTTTTTTTTCATAATCTTTAAAGTATGACAGTGGAGCTTTAATAGGTATTGCATTAAAATTGTATATTGTTTTGGGTAGTATGGACATTTTAACAATGTTGATTCTTCCCAGCCATGAGCATGGCATGTTTTTCCATTTGTTAACATTTTCAGCTATTTCTTTTCTTAGAGTTTCATAGTTCTTTTTATAGAGCTCTTTCACGTCATTTGTTAGATAAACTCCCAAATATTTCATTTTCTTTGGCACTACTGTGAATGGGATTGAGTCCTTAACTGTTTTTTCAGCTTGACTATTGTTGGTATTAATATAAAGGCTACCGATTTATGAATGTTGATTTTGTAACCTGAGATGCTGCTGTATTTCTTGATCACTTCTAAGAGTTTTGTAGTAGAATCCCTGGTGTTTTCCAGATATACAATCATATCATCTGCAAAGAGTGAAAGTTTGATCTCTTCTGATCCTATATGGATACCTTTGATCGCCTTTTCTTCCCTAATTGCAATGGCTAAAACTTCCATTACAATGTTAAAGAGCAGTGGAGACAATGGGTAATCTTGCCTGGTTTCTATTCTGAGTGGAAATGATTTCAGTTTAACTCCATTCAATACAATTTGGCTGTGGGTTTGCTGTAGATGGCCTCTATCAGTTTAAGAAATGTCCCTTCTATACCAATTTTCTTAAGTGTTCTGATCATGAAGGGATGCTGGATATTATCAAAAGCTTTTTCTGCATCAATTGAGAGAATCATATGGCCTTTGTTTTTTAATTTGTTTATGTGCTGAATTATACTTGTAGATTTATGTATATTGAACCAGGCTTGAGACCCTAGGATAAAACTGACTTGGTCATGATGTATAATTTGTTTGATGTGTTGCTGGATTCTGTTTGTTAGGATCTTGTTGAATATTTTTGCATCTATATTCATTAGTGATATTGGTCTACAATTTTCTTTTATTGTTGGGTCTTATCCTCGTTTGAGGATCACAGTGATGTTTCCTTTATAGAACGTGTTGGGTAATCTTCCTTCTTTTTCTATATTTTGAAACAGGTTGAGTAATATAAGTACTAGTTCCTTTTAAAGGTTTGGTAGAATTTTGACATGAAGCCATCTGGTCATGGGCTTTTCTTTTTAGGAAGATTTTATATGGTTGATACTATTTCAGAACTTGATATTGGCCTGTTCAACATTTTCACTTCAGACTGGCTAAGTCTTGGAAGGTGACATTCTTCCAAATATTGGTCAATTTCCTTCAGATTTTCATATTTCTGAGAATAAAGTTTCTTGTAATATTTATTTAGGATTTTTTGAATTTCTGAGGAGTCTGCTGTTATTGTGTCTTTACATTTCTGTTTGATGTAATTAGAGATTTTACTTTTTTTCCTCGTTAGGTTAGCCAAATTTTATCTACTTTTGACCTTTTCAAAAAACTAACTTTTAGATTTATTGATCAGTTGTATAATTTTTTTGTTTTCAATTTCATTTAATTCTGCTCTAACTTTGGTTATTTCTTTTCTTCTACTGGGTTTAAGGTTGGAATTTTCATCCTTTTCCAGTTGCCTGAGATGTCTCATTAAGTTGTTAACTTCCTCTCTTTCTGTTCTCTTGAGAAAGGCTTGCAGTGCTATAAATTTCCCTCTTTAGGACTGCCTTTGTGGTATTCCACAGGTTCTGATAATTTGTGTCTTCATTGTTGTTTTGTCTAATAGGGGAAAGGGGAAAAGGGAGAAGAAGGAGGGGGAGGGGGTGGAGGGAGAGGTATTGGTGGAATCACACCTACGGGGCATCTTACAAGGGTAAGGGTGAAACTCAGCAAATGTGAAATGTAAATGTCATGCTATGGTAACTAGGAAAATTCCAGGAAGGCTATGTTGACTATTGGGATGAAAATGTGTCAAATGGGCTATGAAGCTAGTGTATGATGCTCCATGATCATATTAATGTATGCAGCTATGATTTAATAATAATAAAAATAAATAAAATTAAAAAAATAAAAAATAAAAAATAAAAAATTGGCAATTTCCTTCTTCATCTCATCTATGACACAGCTATCATTCAGCATAAGGTTATTTAACCTCCATGTTTTTGTATAAATATGCAGATTCCTGATGTTATTGAGTTCAACTTTTATTCCATGGTGGTCCAAGAAGATGCAAGAAATAATTTCTATTCCTTTAACTTTACTGAGGTTAGACTTGTGACCTAAGATGTGATCGATTTTGCAGCATGTTCCATGGGCTGATGAGAAAAATGTGTACTCAGTTTTCTTGGGATGAAATGTTTTGTAGATGTCTGCTAAATCCAAATATTGGATGGTTAAGTTTAAATCTAAAATTTCTTTGCTCAGCTTCTTATTGGAGGATCTATCCAACACTGCCTAAGGAGTGTTAAAATCTCTGACTATTATGGAGCTGGAGGAAATCAAGTTGCTCATGTCTATTAGAGTTTCTCTTATAAATTGAGGCGCATTCAGGTTGGGTGCATAAATATTAATAATTGAAATCTCATCATATTAAGTATTACCCCTAATAAATATGAAGTGACCATTTTTATCTTTCCTTACTTTTGTTGGTTTAAAGCCTATTGTACCTGCAAATAAAATTGCAACACCAGCTTTTTTCTGATTACCATTTGCCTTAATTATGAATGACCTTTTTTTCACCCTGAGTCTATATTTATCTTTTAAGGTAAGATGTGATTCTTGTATGCAGCAAATATCTGGCCTGAGTTTTTGTATACAGTCAGCTAACCCGTGACTCATTAGGGGACAGTTTAAGCCATTCACATTAATGGAGAATATTGATAAGTCTGGTAAAATTTTGGGTATCGAGTTTCTCAAAAGTCCAGTGGATATTTGTAATCCTTTCTCCACTGTGGAAGTTGGAGTTTCATCAAAAGTTTCTGAGTGAGTTTACTTTTGTGGTAGAGGATTGGGCTAACCATTATGGAGAATAGGCCTGAGAATAGCCTGAAGAGCTGGTTTTGTTATGGAAAATTTCTTCAACATATAAATGTCATTAAAGTATTTAATTTCTCCATCATACATGAAACTCAGTTTAGCTGGATACAGGATCTGGGGTTGAAAGTTATTTTGTTTTAGGAGATTAAAAGTTGATGACCACCCTCTTCTAGCTTGAAAAGTTTCAGCAGAGAGATCTTCAGTCATTCTAATATTCTTCCCCTTGTAGGTAATGGATTTCTTACATCTGGCTGCTTTGAGAATTTTCTCCTTCATATTAACTTTAGCGAAGTTAATTATGATATGCCTGGGCGATGTGTTATTCGGGTTGAGTCATGCTGGGTTCTGAAACTGTCTGCTATCTGAATTTCAGAATCTCTCGGCATGTCTGGAAAATTCTCTTTCATAATTTAATGGAGAAGGGCCTCTGTGCTTTGTGAAGCCACTTCATCCCTTTCAGGGATTCCAATGAGGCAGATGTTAGTCTTCTTTGAATTATCCCAGAGCTCTCTGAGAGAATGATCCATTTTTGCTCTGCATTTCTCTTCCTCTTTGAAATTTTGAGAGCATTCTAAAGCTTTGTCTTCAATGTCAGAAATCTTTTCTTCTGGTTTGTCCACTCTGTTACTGAGGGATTCTACTATATTTTTCAGATCTTTGAGGGCTGCAAATTCTTGCTTCAGTGTGTGTCAAAATCCTTAGGTGGTTTGGTCTTTAAATTCGTTGAATTCTTGAGATAACTTTTGAATTTCTCCTTGAATTTCTAATTCTGACTTTTCAATTGCTCCTTGAATTTCTAATTCCAAATTTTCCTCCATTATATTAATTTTGTTGGCAATCCAAATTCTGTATTTGATTTCTGATGCCTCAGCCACTGTTTATGAATGGAATCTTCAGTTACATCTGCCATATCTTTCCTTGGGGGTGGGGGGGAGTTTGATCTATTCTGGTAATAAATTTTACCAGAGTTTTTCCGCTGCTTCCACCTCATGATTATTTTACACCATCTGACTTTTCCCCTGGAGCTTTGTCGAGGCCCCATACAGTGCTACAGCCTGAGAAACTAGGGAGCTGTTTGCTGTTGTGGGGCTAAGTGGCTCTGTCTTGTTTTCAGCTGGTCTCTGTCCAACCCTAGTGAAACAGTTGCTCTGGGTTGAAGTCTCAGCTATGGAGAAATACAAGCAATTAAATCACATCACCCCCCCACAGGTAACAATTGGAAAAGGAAAATCAAACCTTCCTACAACCACACACCCAGGGCACCACTTGGATAGTCCTTGGGTGATTGGCTCAGTTCAAAAGGTCCAAATCAATTGTCTCAGTCAGCACCTGTCTCAGGTGGGAGAGTTTAAAAGGTCTCTGGTAACCTGATCACAGGGGTCTGCTGACAACTCAAGTATGACTTGCTCCATTGCTTTGTGATGTCAGGAGGACCCACCCAGCAAATAGATTAGTCTGAGAAGGTTGATGCCTCCTTCCCCACCTTGCACCTGTGTCACACCCAGTCACTGATAATCCCGCAGGGCTGTGATCCAGTTGCCTCCCATAAGTAGATAATCCAGGGGTTTGCACCTGCCTGAATGACAAGGAAATCTATGTCTGCTCAGCCAGACCACTGCTCTCTGCCTCTATCCACCAGGGGAAGGTGAGGCCTGACAACCTTGGACACCTGATGGAGGCTGGGGGGTGATAACTCAGCCCTGCCCCTGTTTGGTGTTACTGACATAATAGAAAAACTTTGCATAAATTTGTTTCTGTCCCTGCTAAATTCCCCCACAGAAGAGAAGTTGTTTTGAGTTCCCAGAATCTGTGCCTCAGGCCCTGTCTCTGCCACTGTACGGTCTTAGCTCTTTGTATTCACAGCATGGTTACCTGTCAGATACAGCCTCTGCCTGCCCTTTGTTTAAGCTGATGGTCCCCTGGGGGTCAGGTGCGTCTTAGGCTCAGTACAGCAGTCTTCTGGGTCAGCCCTTCCCTGGAAATCTACTGGCTCTGCACATGCATTTTCTAGTCCCTGCGCTCCACCCAGGCCAGTACAGCCTCAGGCAAATTCATTACTCACAGGTCTTACGTTTCCATCCCAGATCTGTTCCACGGTGGTTACCACCTGAGAACATGCTCAGCCTCCACCAGTTGCCCAGAGAGACAGGGGGTGTGAGTTTGGAATATCTGGGGGTAAGCCCTATTGTTGCCAAAAATGGCTGCTACTCTGCACCTCGGGCCACCGCCGCCCCAGCTTGGTTCCCTCTCAGCCACCCTTCCTCTCTTCACTCCTGTGCTGCAGAATCAGCACTGACCATCTGCAGCCCAGGCCCTGTCCACACCCCTTGAGAAACCACCCAAGATTCTGGACTCCTGGGGGACAGGCCACCTGTGAGAGTAGAGGGGAGTGCTGGGAGCTCAGAATTGTAGGTAGAGAATATACAGTTTTATACAGTTTTATGCCTGGCAGGAGAGCACCATGGCACCCTAGTAGGGAAAGTAGGTCCAGTTTTTAGAGGGTCTCTCCCATGGAGTATAGTGGGAGGACCTTTGAATTCTGCTCATTTGTTTGTGGAGCACTCCGAGCCATTCTCATGGGGGAGGGGACTCCCATCCACTTTGTGATAGATTTTATACCTTTTCTTTGTATCCTTGGGGTAGCAGCTCACCTCAGCGGGGTTGATATGCATTCTTCAACATTCTCCCTTAGTGCAGCTCTAATCCACCAGGTTACTTGCTAAATTTCTGTCCTGTAACTCTCCTTCTGGACGGAAGCCTCTATGGAAAGCTGGCTTTAGTCAGCCAACTTGTCTCCGCCCCCTTCAGAAAAAGCTTTTGATAATATCCAGCATCCCTTCATGATCATAACACTTAAGAAAATTGGTATAGAAGGGACATTTCTGAAACTGATAGAGGCCATCTACAGCAAACCCACAGCCAATATCGTATTGAATGGAGTAAAATTGAAATCATTTCCATTTAGACCAGGAACCAGGCAAGGTTGCCTATTATCTCCATTGCTCTTTACCATTGTAATGGAAGTTTTAGCCATTGCAATTAGGGAAGAAAAGGTGATCAAGGGTATCCACATAGGGTCAGAAGAGATCGAACTTTCACTCTTCGCAGACGACATGATCATATATCTGGAAAACACTAGTAATTTTTTTTTTGAGACAAAGTCTTATTGTGTTGTCTGGGCCTGAAGGCAGACGTGTGATCATAGCTCATTGCAACCTCAAACTCCCAGGATCAAGTAATCCTTCTGCCTTGGCCTCCCAAGCAGCTGGGGATACAAGAACACACCACCATGCCCAGCCAATTTTTCTTTTATTTTTTGTATATTTGTATTTTTATTTTTTGTAGAGATAGGGTCTTGCTTTTGCTAAGGCTGGTCTCAAACTTCTGAGCTCCAGGGATCCTCCTACTTGGCCCCCCAGAGTACTAGGATAATAGGCATGTGCTACTGCACCCAGATTTATAAATACATTTTTGAATAATCAAATAATTGGAGAATGAGGGGCAAACATCCCATACAGAAGAAACTCACGTAATTTATGTAAACACTTGGCCTTCATGTAAGTGGAAAACAACTTCCCTCTTTAAGAGTTAGTGGTATATCCTGGCTTCTTTCATTGTAAGAATACAGTATAAGAGAGGGCAAAAACAGTAACTTTACAAGGAAAATGCCTGAAAAACACTACCTTAGCCACGTGATCTAGTTCAATATCACCAACCATGGGCCATATCGATAAATATGAGCTCTTGATGTGATGTGATGGGAATGGCACTTTATCTCTGCAGTCTCCCTCCCCTAAAACCTAAACCTCAGTTTATCATGAAGAAAAATGTCCAGTGCATCTGAGTAGACGCCATTTTACATTACTGACCAGTACTCCTCAAAAGTCTCAAGTCTGAGAAATTGTTACAGCCAAGAGGAACCTAAGTGAAATGTGGTATTCTGGATGGGATGCTGGAACAAGAAAAGGACACCAAAACAAATCAATGAACTCTGAAAAAACTATGGACACTTATTAATAATGATGTATTGCTGGGGTGGGCACCTGTAGTCCCAGCTACTCAGGAGGCTAAGATGGGAGGAATGCTTAAACCCAGGAGTCTGAGGTTCCTGTGCATGGCACTCTAGCTTGGGCAACAGAGTCAGACTCTGTCTAAAAAAAAGAAAACAGAGATAAAGAAAATAAATAATGTGCTGATATTGATCATTATAACAAGTATAACACTGTTAATAATAGAAGAAACAGGGTAAGGAGTACTATCTTCACAATATTTCTGTACATTTCTGAAAATTTTTTTTAAAACACTTGTTAAAAATGCATCTGGGGAGTATCCAGGCATCGTGGTGGGTCCTAGCTACTTGGGAGGTTGAGGCAAGAGAATCACTTAAGCCCAAAAGTTGGAGGTTGCTATGAGCTGTAATACCAAAGCACTCTATCGAGGGCA
Source organism: Loris lydekkerianus (assembly GCA_963574355.1). Lineage (NCBI taxonomy): Eukaryota > Metazoa > Chordata > Mammalia > Primates > Lorisidae > Loris > Loris lydekkerianus. The sequence continues at coordinate 84,227 of CAUYPK010006612.1, forward strand.
ACATAGTGAGACTCTGTCTCAAAAAAAAGAAAAAATGCATTTAGGGGAACTTTATTCTAATGTTTTTCTTAACACATTATGGCCCACTTGTTGCTGAGGCTGTTATTAAGAATTATGTGAACATTTGTGTTAAGAACAGGTGTTTAAGTATCTTTTAAGAATCTTTAATCTGAAAAAGGGAAATTATGCCTCCCTAAGTGAGTTTAAAAAATACAATGTTTCCAACATATTTAAAATATAAAATTGTGAAACAATTTCAAGAACTAATGCTCTGTAAGAAATATTTTAAAAATCGCTAATGTTTTCAGTTCAGTGATTTCCAGAAAAGAGAATAGAAATTCAGTTGTCTAACTTGCCTAAACCATAGATACACCTAATTAACAAGTGTCTGACATTGATGCCTCAAACTATTTCTTTTCCATGCTCTTTTAACTCTCTTTCTGTATTTTTTTTTAAATTAGTTGGTGGGTAATAAAAAAAAAAAAAAAAAAGAAGAAAAGAAAAGACATAAGAGCAGGTAAGTTCCAGAGAAGAGCAGAAAGTTAAAGACTATGAGTAATCTATAAAACCAGTGTATGATGCCCCATGATTGCATTAATGTACACAGCTGTGATTTAATTTAAAAAAAAAAAAAAAGCTATTAGTAAGATGAATGTGAATATATCAGAGAGGAAAGGCCAGGAAAAAGGATTAAAAGTATTGGAGATAAACTGGTTCATCATTTTGGTAAATCTGTAATTCTTGTTTTTAATTTTAACATTGTCTCCTGTTATTTTTTCATATATAATAATTATATATATTTACGTGTTACGGAATGATATTTTGATACATGTATACAATGTATAAAGATCAAATCAGTATAGCTAACACATTCATCACCTCAAACATTTATCATTTTTTTGTCCTTGGAACATTAAAAATCCTCTTTTCTATCTTTTTAAAAATATACAATAAGTTATTAACTATTTTCACCCTGCAGAGCTATGGGACACTCAGAATAATTCCTCCTATCTGGCTATAATTTAGTAACCATTAACCAGTCTTCCCCCCTTCTCTCCTCCCACTGGCCTTCTCAGCCTCTACTAACCATAATTAGTAGAATTTTATATATATTAAATTTTCATATTCAAATCCAATAGCCCATCAACATATTAGCCTTTATATTGCCTAAATTTTGGATATCAATTTAATCATTTTAACAGTTATTTTTCTTTATATAAATGTATAAAATGCCATGAAATACTTTTTTATATTTAAAATTACTTTAAATGTATATATATATATATATATATATATATGTTTACATATTTGAGTTTTGAATTTCTCTCAAATTTCAGTAAATCTCTAATCACACATCTTATAATTTTATTATTCACTATTTTTTATTTTACTGAAGCAACTATAATATTAAAATATCACTCACCCCAGCAGCCTTCTTAGAATAGTGACATAAGAGATGATAAGTTTCTCCAATGAAATCTAGAACAAATAGGAAATTTTCATGGCTTTTCTGAAACTGTGTAAACAATGTCTACATCTTTCATATTGTAGAATCATGCCACTGAATTCTTGACAAAATAATTAAATTTAAAGTACTTGATTTATAATAACATTCTCAATTATTTAGGACCATTTATGGGTCACATAAAACACTATTCATATTGCCTACTTTACAACATCATTCAAAATAACTAACTCTACTTCAAAATTGCACATGAGAAACTAGCGTTCTACAAAAAAATCATCCACCCAAGATCACACAGCCTATATTCACAGCTTTGGAATGTACCTCTGTCCGATTCCCAAGCTATTACTCTTTCTGTCACGTTGGACTGCTTTATGAAAGATATGTATCCTATTTGTTCACTTTCCTTAAGAACCTCCTATGTATGGCTGTGTCTAGTCTAACTTGGCTAAAAAGTTTAAAGATAGGGAAAATTCAAATTAGAATTAGATGCTATGGGGTTGTTTGTGCAGCTTCAGCTGCTGAAGTGACCCAGGGTAAGGTGGTGAAGGCAGGGAGGGGCACCTGGCTCTTTTCTTTCAGATAGACCTTGACCTTGGGCACCTGCAAAACATGTTGATCCCAGCCACAGGGAGGCTTTGTGTGCTATTTAAAGCAAGGAGATTTTGTGTACATCAGTTATTGGAGAGATGATGTCTTGGCTTTGATGACAAAGAATCTCAAGTCCTTTGAAAATATTGCAAGAGGACCCACCTGCCGTTGTTGATGACAAACACTATCGTGCATCGGAAATACAATGATATTCAAACCAGAAGGGAAACCTTTGGAAGTTGTACACATAAAGGACTGTTGCATACCAGATTATGAGAGCTGTCTAGAAGAAAAGTACTTCTGAAATTGTTTAAGTTATAGAGTGTCTTAGCACATATTTTTATCAACCACTAATTTTACCTGATAGCTGGAGTTCAGAGAAAAAGAAAGAAAGAGAAACTCCAATTTCTTGGATGCCTAACTCACTGGTCCTTTCCATTTTCCTGTGCTGCTCGTATCTTGGGCTCATCACAGAAATATGACAAACATAGCATAAGATGCTTCTCAGTCAATAGACGATAGATGTTTTTTGAGGGAAAAAAATCATCAATTTCATTAGATGAAACTAAATGATTTGTTCTTTGACTTTTTTTTTCTTTTCTTCCTTAAAACATTTTCTTGTACACTAAATCGACATATAGCAAAAGTAAGTAAGAGGTACTTACAAGATGAATCACGTAAAGAAGTTTGAATTTTATCCTATTGGCCTTAGGAAACCAGTCTATAGTAAGTTGATACAACTCCTCCTCCCTTAACATGTAAATATTTCTGCATTCCTGAGGTTTCTGGGAGTGGTTGCCTCAATGAAATCACTAAAGATCAATTATGTATGTTACCTACTCCCACAACTTATGTTACAGTGATTTTCTATAGAAGAGGCTGAAACTTCATCCAATACAAGCCTTCTGAAATTTGAGGATAGTCCAAAGTAAACTTAACAGTACAGTGCCAGGGAAAGACAGTTATGGTTTAAAATAAAATTGTCCTGAAAAGAGGGGCAGGCTAGCATATAGCCACAAAACAAGTTCTTAATTAGGTAATTTCCAATGCCTTATCCATGAAGGTCATCAGAACCCTAACATTCTAATTATGAATAAAGGATGACTGAGGGTAGGTCCAACCTGACCTGCTAGACCCATTTGGACCACCAAAGCCTTCCACTGTCTTGAGATAAGAAAAGAAGATTGGAGCCCAGGAAGCCAGGAAGGAGTCAAAAGGCAGGGAGTACAAGCAAAGGAGACAATACCAAAATAAATGAGGATGTGGAGAGTTAATTATTTCTTGGTACTGATAACAGGGCATGGAGATAGACTGAGAGCTGAAAGTCTAAGGTTGAGCCAGACAAATTTGGTACCGCACATTTCATGAATCTAGAAAACCCATTGTTACTCCTCACAAAGTTGGCAAATGCAGTCAAAGGAGGAAAAATGCAATCAAAGTAATGCCTGCAATCCTAGAACTCTGGGAGGCCAAGGTGGATGAATTACCTGAGCTCTTGAGTTTGAGACCAGCCTGAGCAAAAGCAAGATCCCATCTCTAAAAATAGGTGGGCATTGTGGTGGGCACCAGTAGTCCCAGCTACCTGGGAGGCTGAGGTAAGGGGATCACTTGAGCCCAAGAGTTTGAGGTTATTGTGAGCTATGATGCCCTGGCACTCTACCAAGGGTAACAAAGTGAGACTCTGTATCAAAAAATAAAATAAAATAAAATAAAATAAAATAGTACTGATGCAAGTTGAATTCTTACATCTGAAAAGAATATTGGATTAGACTCTGATATGTGCCAAAATGCATGAAAATGTAAAATTTATTGTTACTATCAATTTACTAAGTGAGAATAATCTTAATAAACACACACATAACACCAGGTTAATATATTATGGGTTGTCACTAATAACTAAACAATGAAACAATAGTCTTCCACCATTGAAATCCATATGGTGTGGAAGAAAGTCAACTGCACTCCCTCTGCTTGAAAAGTGCTTGAAATAATTGAGAAACTTAAATTCTGAGGCTTAATTTTAATGGGATAATTTCTTCTCATATAACCATTCATTAAATCCTATGAGTTTATTGAGAATTCTTCACCTCTTGAAAAAAATAAAAAATAAAAAAATAGTATATATATATATATATATATAATTTAAATTATCAACGTTCTAAAATGTATGTGTTTAAACATTTTGATTTTAGTTTTCTTTTCTTCAGAACTTAAATATTATAAATTATAAATTATAAAGCTTACTGACCAGAGTGGCCTATAGAACTTCTCTAAACTCATAATGGAAATAGATGCTGAGATGTTATAATAGATGACAAAGAGGTTTAAATGCAAGATTACATGGACCAAGGAAATAGCCTAAGAAAAATTAAATGCGTTTCGTGAAAACTGAAGTTTCCTTAATCAATAATGCAAACATACATTCACATACATTCAATTCTTTTGCGATTCAAAAGAGTGAATGTATGCGTAGTTTAAATTGTTAAAAATCTGAAGGGTATGAGAGGGGAATCTTGAATGGCAAACCTAAGTCTTGATAGACTGGATGGCATTTAATGATACTTCTATTTTCACCTACACCATCCAAATAAGAAATAATGCACTATATACATAAAGAAATGCAATGAATATGGTGAGATAATTAGTATGTCATTTCAGAAACTAAAAGAATCGAGTGATTTACAGATTTTTAGCAAAAATAAAAATTTATTTTTAATCATATACAAAATTATTTCTCCCAAATTATTATATAAAATGCTATAATTACTGCCTACTGCCTAACTCTAAAATGTGACATGTAACATGATACCACCACGTGGTATTAAGGAATTCCTATCTGCTTGTATGGCTATAACTATGCCTTCCTATTGTTCTTCCCATCCTTCTGTGCAAGAATATTACTAGAAGTATATTAATGATAGAAATACTTTTTGGTAACAAGAAATAAAGTGATTGCAATGTCTGGCCACACCCGTTTATCAAGATTACTAAGGTATCTCACTATTACTTAATATGTATGTCTGGTTAATGTTACAAGAAAAGTCATTCAACATACTTTTATGTGAAAAAATTTGGTAACAATGCAATACGTATAATATAACACCATTGAAGAGACCTGGAACAGCAACGTCCCAGGGAACTTCATGGTGATGGAAAAGTTCTATTATCTACACTGTCTAACATTATGGTCATCAGCCTTATGGGAAAGTAGCACTTAACAAGGTCACTAATGTGAATGAGGAACTGGTTTTTAATTTTTTCTAATTACTTTACATTTATTTTTAAAGAGCCACATAAGACTAATTGCCTAACCCTTTGGAAAACACAGATCGAGAATGTTTTTCTTTTGCTTTGTCTTCTTTTGCTTTGTTTTGTTTTGTGACACTAAATCTCTGTCACCCTGGGTAGCATGCCATAGCATTGTCATTGCTCACAGCAACCTCAAAGTCTTGGGCTCAAATGATCCTTTTGTCTCAGTTTTTCTATTTTTCAGTAGAGATGGAGTACAACTCTTGCTCAGGCTAGTCTTGAACTCCTGAGTTCAAGCAATCTGCCTACCTTGGCCCCCCAGAATGCTAGGATTATAGGCGTGCACCACCGCACCCAGACTTAGAATTTAGACTAAATTATATTTTCTGTGATAATCTGCACAGGTCCAAAATGTAGAGTAAATTATATCTTCTGTGATAATCTAAACTTTAAAAAATTAGTAAAAAGCTGTGTTATATGTATAGAAGTTAGAGGCACCATATTCCATGGAATATGGTGCCTCTTTTGCAAAGCCAGGTCATATAACTGTGGCTCATTATCTTGCATTGGTCTCTTTGGTGTCTAAGTTCTTGAAGTCTTTACATTTATTTTTGCAAGGTTAAATGTCCATTTTTTATTTTTGTAGTGTCTCCATATTCTTTACTTTCTCTATATTTTTCTTTGCAAGTGGGCTTTATTGCTAATATTGAATTTGATGTTACTCACTGCTTTCCTAATTTCAAGAAAGCAGGTAAAACCACTCTGTTATAGACTGAGGAACTGATTTATGAGATAGCTATCATATTTGTAGGAACAAAATTTTGTCTTGAAGATAGAATTTCTTCTAAGCCTAGGGGCTCAATTAGAGTGCAAGGAATAGGATACTTCTTTTATTAATCTTTCTTGTTTTTGCCTTTCTTTCTTTATTTTCTCCTAGGACTCTACTTCCTTTTTCCTTCATCTTCATTTTCATTTTCCTTTTATTATATCTTTTTCATTTTGTTTAAAGTCATATCATATAATATGGTGAAAATATAAAATTACCTTTAAAATGGAAAATTTAAAAAGTACAAGAGGAAATAAGATTGACATTTCATTTTAGTTAATAACTTCTATACATAAGTAATTATACTAGTTATAACTTACACCACACTGACTATAAATAATATAAAAATAACCCAGAAAACAGAAGGAAATGGACAAAACAAACAGAAATCTATGGTAGTCAGTTCCAGACATGTACAAATCTATAATCTGAACAACCTTGTATGAATTTTACTGAAGAAGAAAATCTAGAATAAAAAAAAAAAAGCTACATAGATTAAAGGATGTGTGGACTAATGGACAGGTCAGAAGCTTTTGCTTGTCCTAATGACAAAGGTAGATTCATCACTAAGCAAATAGGTCTCCAAGTGCATACTCCATGTTGGGCTGTGCTGTGGCACTAGAGAAGAGTAGTTCAAAAAATTATGTCCCTGTGTTCATTAGGTGAACCTTCTCTGGGATGACTGTAAATATGTTGATGAAGCTGGTATCTCAGTGAGACTTGTGGATCTCAAACTGACTTATTGGTCATTATGAAGATTTGTCATCCTATAGCTACCTGGCTCAATTGATGCTACATGAGTTTTTATTAATAAAACATAAGTCATAAATGGCTAGGTGAGTTATTTCAATTTTAAATTTTAGAATATTAAATTTCAGCTCTTTACTCTAGAATCCTGCACTGTGAGTTAAAAATGCTCTCTCATATGCTTCATGAATAGTCACACAGTGGTTTGTGCCCATCTCAAAGACACTGTTCCCTATAAGTTAAATATAGCTAACAGAAGAATTGCACAGAGTTAGAGAATTTGAAAATCTCTGCTAGGTTTATGATTTTCTCTTGTTGAAAATGCCAAGTTTTGCTTGACTTCGACTCAAAGCCACGTACATTTTTCAAAATTTCACATGACTTTCCTCTCAAATGCTGCTTGCCTAATAGGCCAATACTTTTTTTTAGTAGTATAAATGCCTGATCACTTCAAACCTTTGAGAATGTCTAAGTCAAGAATACTTTCCTATTTTCTAAGAATCTGTTTTAGAGTTACTTTATAAAGCCAATTATCTGCTCAGCCTGATTAAAGTAGCAGATATTTATAGGTTTTTCAAATTCACATGGGTTGTAAAATTTGAAAAAACAAATTACTTCCTTGCCTGGAATTCTTTCCTGGAATTTTATGCTAAATGATCCTTTTTACAGTTAATATTGTCAATAGAGGAAAACAACTAAAGAGGAGAACAGAATTCTCCAAGTGGGTCAAAGAATGTTGGAGGAAAGTGAAAGAACACATAATCCGGTACTGGTGAAGCCTTTTTTGATTTGCTAAATTTTAAGAATGACATCTGGAAGCTTGCCTAGGATTTTAGGGTTGCCAATAAACATTCTATAAAATAATAGGTACTACATTTCATTCTGGTAGAATTTTTTTTTTTTTTTTTAATCTATACTAAAGTCAGAGCAAGCTCAAGGTCACTGGTAGACTTAGACCTCCTGCAGAATTGTATTTTTCCATAAGGCTTTGGGAACAGAACAGATTTTAAATACAATATGCAAAAGAAAGCTTCGTTTTTACACTCCCAAGTATCTGAGAAATGCAATGTTTCATTTCAATGGAATATTTGACACATAGGCTCAATCAGTCTCCCACTTACATTTTAACTTTAATTATGATGCTTATAATGTACAATCATTTCCCTTATTTATAAATAGCCTTTTTAAAGCAAATCAGAGTCTGCCAAGGTTTGGATTGCAGTGCGTTTTTAGTATTAATGGTGACATCAAACACGTATGCATTATGCCCTGTTAACCCTTCAGTCACCAATTCTAGCCCTAGTGGCTGTGCAGGACCAACTTTTCCTGATGTCCTAACTCAAACTTAGGTTGAGAATTCTAAAGAGAGCCCCCTTTGAGTTTAAGCTCTTGGGTCCACATTGTGTTTCTGTCACAGGAGTGATGGTAAGAGGGACTAATTAAAAGCCCAATGAATGTGCCAGGGTTAAAATCACAGGCTCTGCTCATTAACAGTCGTTTAGCTAAGGATATTTCCAAAGAATTCTTTCAAGGTCTGCAAAGAACAAAACCTTAAGGGGGAGGGAGGAAGATGCTGAGAGAACCATTTATAATAATTTTATATTAGAAGCGTAATTTTGTTTTAATTCACTGGTGCCAACAATAGGAGAACCCAATTTCCTGAGTAGAAGTTGAAATACTGGTTTTTTCTTTCTTTTTTTCTTTTTTTTTTTTTTTTTTTGTCTGCATGCGTGTACGTGTGCATGCATGAGTGTGTGTTTTAAAGGGTAGGGGAGATCCTCCCTAAATCTAAAGAGTAGAAAAAGAAATAGGGGGGAGAAAATCAGAACCATTTTGTTAATTGTCTTTTTCCTGCTGTTTCCATGGTAATTCTGGCTGCCAGACTTCTCTGCAGAGTGACAGTCCCACAATTCACACACTACACCCTTTCAAGCACAATGAATGGCCGTGAAAGAGGCTGAACAGGCACCATTCAGGAAACATGTGATATCTACTCAATGCACTACCTTTCATCCACATTTTCCAAATTGCAGTTAATTTAATTCTAAACAAATGGCTAAGGGGTACAAATGAGGATTAGAAGGAAAAGAACATCTTGAGCTCTAATGGGGATGGTTTGTGCGAAGAACAATACAGCACTTTCTTCTGTTGCCAAGAAGGCTGGATGTAAAGATGCACTCTCCCTACTCATCCCAGGCCTTCGTTCAGACTCTATATCAACAGTGGGAGCCATGGTGGAAAATTTCTTGGCAAAACAGAGTTTATGTGGGGTTTGGCTTCCCATTTGGAAACACATTTGATACAGTATGAAGTTATTTCATTTATGATGAAATAGGATATCAGACATTTTTACTGACATATAGGAGCACACCACTTTTCATAAGGTTATGTTTTCCTTCTTCTTTAACATCCTTCAAAGTTCAAGTAAAGAAAATCAGTGAATTAATTATAAACGTTCCTGCAACAATATGCAGGGTAAGGAATTATCTTCATGCAGTTTAAAGTTGCAATGTGCTTTCTGCGTTGTCAGTAGAGTAAGCCATAGTTATTTAAAGAACAAAAATAAAAGACGAAAAAGGGCCCCACAACAATTTTGCATTACTTGGTTGAAAGAATAATAATGACCATCTGTCAGGCTCATGTAATTTTTTAGATAAATGTTTCGGAAAACTCAGAAAAAAATCATCTTAGATATAGCATATGTAAACTGATACATCTATTTTTTAAATTTAGGTGTTTTTTAAATTCCACTTTATGTGTTACAGTATCATGAAGTTAAAGATGCACTAATCAGATGCCATATTTCACATGTAATATAGCAAGTTTATAGTAAACATACCTGTATTCACTCTGTTACATTTAACTTTCTAAGTGACCATTCTTATTTACATATATTGATCCATAAAAATAATTCAAATAAATTTGCTAATAGTCTTCATTACATATTTGCTCTGTTGGAACTATGAGCTATAAACTTACTTTCATCAGTGAAATCCAAGTGAGTTATTTGAAAGGTCCCACATTGGTCTATAGTGTCTGTATGATTTTTGACTCTACTATAGTAATTTCAGAAGAACACATGTTTCTTCAGCTCTGATTTGTAGCTGTCAAATAATTTATAAAGAAATGAAATTTATAATGACTTTGGTTTCTACATGGATTAATTACATAAATTAAGCATGAATTGCCCCCACATCTTTTCAGCAATTTAAATGACTCCAGGATTATAGTATAACAAAGGTCTTAAAATTCTTTCTTCTTTATTCATTTCTTCTACTTCTTTTTTCTAATGTTTAGGATCCTTAGGGTTGACAACCTCCAGTTGCCGAAATGCACAGGGCCAAAGGTCATTTTCCTCATGTACTGGAGCTGGTAACAGATGTTTTCTTTGTGAAAAAGCATTGTTTGATGCAGAGATTCAGGTGGGGAGCCCCTACTATTATTTCTGGATGTTTTGATCTACTAGATGAAATCTTGATGGCTTTCTTGTGAAGAGGGGTAGAAATGGATACTTTTAGTGACTTCCATGGAGCCTGATATTACCACTTCAAGGCCAGAACTCAAAAACATCCAGCACTGAGTGGAGGCAAAGGGCATTTCACTGTCAGAGGGCTGGAGACTGGCTGGCCTCCATTTATGGCTCTCACCAAGCCCTAGGCTTTGTGTACTTGTTTTTAAGCCTCCATTGCCATGGCACTAAAATACAACTTAGGGATTTCAACTGCTGAGATAAGTATGGAAACTCTGTGTTCCATCACTGCTAAGGTTACCCCCGTCTGCAATTGCATGTCTTGGAGGATAGGGTGTGGAATAGAGATTACAGTATGAATATTTTTCAAATCCGTGTAGTACAAGCAATAGTATTTCTTTGTAATGTTTCTCAACAGAAAAAAATAGAAGTCTATATCAAGTACTTAGAAGTAGTCTAGAGAGGAAGAAGCAAAAGTAAAAGATAGTTACTAAAAAGAAAGTGTTAAAATACCTGATGAAAGCTTGCTTTCAACAGCTAGTTTGAGAAGATAGTGCCTTGATAATGGTGCTAAATATGTTCAGCTATGTCTATCTATATGCCTTAGTAACATTTCTCAGGGCCCTTTCCCCTTTAGGAAAAGAAAATTGGGCTGAATTTCAAATCTTTAAAAAATTAGTAATGGCATTCTGAACAGAAAACAAGGAACAGAATGATAAAGACAGACCAGAATAATCCATGGCAGATTGGTCACACCCCATTATGATATTCAGTAGTTTATTTTCTTCCAAAAGAACAAGTCATCAAATTCATTTACAGAAGAGTCTACTGTCTAGGAATTCCTAGAGATCCATGAATAGGTGTAAGAAACTGAAGAAACTTTTGAAACAGTATGCCACAGTTGATAAGTACTTGTGTAAGTGCATTTTTCTGAGGAGACGGTTATAATGTTACCCACATATCAAAAGACGACATTACTCAAGAATTTGAACATGAACTGGTTGCAGAATATGAAGACCATGGTGATAAAATCACTGCTTGGGATTTCTTTAGTTTTCATTTCCCAGAGGGACAGAAAACGCCATCACCATAAAAATTAACAAATTTTCACGCTATCCAATAAGTTCCTTAAAAACAAGAACATATGGTGTTTGTCTTATGTGTGTTTGTTGGAAGGGAGTCTCTTTCTCACACTTGGTCCAAATCAAGAGAAAAGTCAGTAAACTCAGAAGCTTTCTGTAAGTTTATAATTCACAAGTGATTTTAATGCTTTGCATTACTAACACTGTTAAGATCATATGAAAATGACAGTGAGAGTGAAGGATTGACTTTTTTTTATTTTTACTTTGGGGCACACACAGGAATCTTTGATTTTACAAATTTAACTATTGTCAGAAATGGATCTTCTGGCCTGTTTAAATCTTATTTTGAGACTAATAAAGAACAGCTGAAAATCTTCATCTTCAGAAAAGATTGAGCAAAAACAGGAATGAATCACATAGCATTGTCATTATGGGCATATTAACTCCCTGTAACAGGGAATTATGGGTCCCTTGGACCACCTCAAAAACTCCAGCAAACTCTGATCTAACAACAGATGTTTAACTGTGAATTTAACTTGACATGTTTAAAGACAATATTTAATTGTTTCCCTTCATTCAGGCAACAAATAGCTCATTTAGGAAAGGTCAATGTTATTCACATTCTTTCTATTCAACAAAATGTTCTTACTCTTATTTTGTTTCAGCAGAAGATATAATTAATATAAGACTTGGTAGCCATGTGCCTATTTTAAAACAATTAGGAGAGTAACAACTATTAATGACTTTTTCCCTTATCTGGGCATTCAGTTATTCCAATGATACCATCTACAAGGACATGGAGAATCAAACTTTGGCCTTTGTTGGCAATATGGTTTTAAACATCTCTATATAAAATGAAGAGTCTCTAAAACAGGAGTCCTTAAACTTTTTAAACAGGGGGCCAGTTCACTGTCCCTCAGACCGTTGGAGGGCCGGACTATAGTTTATAAAAAAAAAAAAAAACTATGAACAAATTCCTATGCACACTGCACATATCTTATTTTGAAGTAAAAAAAAAGGGGGGGGGACAAATACAATATTTAAAATGAAGAACAACTAAAGTTAAATCAACAAACTTACCAGTATTTCAACGGGAACTATGGGCCTGCTTTTGGCTAAGGAGATGGTCAATGTTCGGTTCCGTATTTGTCACTGCTAGTCATAACAA
>CAUYPK010006614.1:0-47630 GCA_963574355.1 Loris lydekkerianus
CATATTGCCAGAGTTTTTCTGTTGATTTTGCCTCATGATTGCTTTTCACCGTTGCCTCTGGCCGTCCTCAGAGTTGGGGAGGTGTCTCTCCAAGATTAGACCCCAGTGGGATCACTCTATTGTTGCTGGATCTTTGTAGGGCATGACCCTGTATAGTTCCTCTGGGGCTGCTGGAGTTAGGGAGTTCTGGTTGTGGAAGCAGCTCTGGTGTGCGACACACCCGGATTCAGCAACAAGGCTGGAGGTGGTGCGCACGGTTCTCTGTGCCTGGCACCCAGTGACTTTGGCACAGAGAACCCAAGGCTCTAGCAGTCTCTGGCCAGGAGAAGGGCTCTGTGCAGAGGCAGGAAGGGCTCTAGAGGGCACACAGCTACCAGAGTCCCTGGTCAGATGGATGAGCTAGTGTGGAGCCTGGGAGGACACAGGAGGAGGATCGCAGGGCTGCATGGCTTCTGCAGTTCCTGGTCAGGGAATGCGGAGCCCCAGTGTGTGCGGGTCACGGGTCGGGGGTTGCTGCACAGCTCTTTGGAGGTCTGGGCAGCGCCAAGCCCAGGAGTTTGAGGTTGCTATGAGCTGTGACGTCAGGGCACTCTACCCAAGGCAACAGCCCAAGGCTCCAGTGTGCCAAAACTGTCTCACTCTGCCCCTGAGGATTAGGACTGTGAGGCAGTTCAATCCCCACCTTTAAGCTGCTCAGTCACTAGGTTACTTTGTCCCACCCGTTCCTTGCTCTGGGACCCTGAGGGCAAAGCTTGCAGGAGCAGTTTTTTCACACAATGGCTTTCACTGAGCCCAGCTCAGTGGCTTATTTTGGGGCCCCAGAAAATGCCCAAAGTTCTCCACACTTTTGCTCAAGCTCTACCCAAGGCAGCTCAACTGAACGCCAAGTCCAAGAACACCAAAAAAGTTCACAGGTAAGGCCTTTCCGGTTTGCAGTCTCCCTGCTGCTTGTACTCACAGTTACCGGCGTGATTAGGTCGATCGAACACACGCAGCCACTTGCCCGTTTTCCACTGTTGTTGGCCTCCTCCTAGGGTCCAGAAGTCCCTTGCTGGCTCCCTGTATCCTCAAAGGGATAATCATAGGCAGATCGCACCGGCCAGAGATGTCTGGAGTCTTGTCTCCCCAGACTCGCCGTGCCCAGTTGCAGGGAAGCTGTTACTCAGCCGCCATCTTTAATCCAATCTCCTGTTTATCTCTTCTTTAACCCCCTCTACTTTCAGTTTTCAGAAATTCTTACATCAAGAAGTCTATTACAGATACACATTAATCCCTTTTTCCCATCTCTCTTTTTGAGCTTTTATCTAATTCCTCTAGGAAATGTCTCCTCTTTTCATTATTCAACAGATACTTATTGAATCCCTACAATACAAGGCACTCCTTATATACCTCCTCTTCCTTCATTTTATGAGTCAGAAAACCACTCTAATCATGGCTGAGTATAATAGTAGATTGAGTAATATAGAAGCTTCTCTATTTCCAAATAAGAGGCTCTGAAAGGCAGTGCCCAAGCTCACTCATGAGCAAGTCAATTGTTACTGATAGGTTTCTATTTGCAGGCCAGGGATGCATTTCTACAAACAAAAGTGTACACCAGTTCATTAAAAATCAAGCAAACTAGTCATTTTAAAATGTGCCAACTTCTTTTCTACTGAAAACTTTTAGAAATGAATTAAACTTCTTTCTTTAATAAAGTGTATAAAGAACTCTTTAAATACAGTATCCTCACACTGTATTTTGTTAGGTAGATTTGAACCAGCTTAGAATCGTGTATATCCATTCTACGAAGCAAACATCACCTTGATCCCCAAACCAGGCAAAGACCCAACAATAAAAGAAAATTATAGACCAATATCACTAATGAATATTGATGCTAAAATATTCAATAAGATCCTAACAAAGAGAATCCAACAATACATCAAAAAAATTATACACCATGACCAAGTGGGATTTATCCCAGTGTCTCAAGGCTGATTCAATATACATAAATTTATTTTGGGATTTGAACCATTTCTTTGAATGGCACCAATTACTATCAGCTAGAGTAGAAAGACGGGAGTGGTGTCTTTTGCCGAGACAACCTCCATCTCAGGCAACCCACTTTTGTTTATTTTGTGCTATTCACATTACTGAAACAGAACTCAAGAGATAAACTGTCTTAGGCTTTATTACCGATGAAATTACATCAGTGATTACGTGGGATGGCTATGCCTACTAACTATTTTACTCTTGGATTTATTCTTTCTTTTCTTGACATGCAAAGCAATAATGAGATTTCACACCTCGATTTTATTTAAATATCTGTGGTTGGTAAATGGACAGTAGGCTTCTATCTTGCAAGTTAATGTGTCAGGACAGACTGTGCCAAGATCAAACATTTGGGTCCAAGTTATTTCTTTGTTCAGGAGAAACCAAATCCCCTAGAATCCAATCCAATGTTGGGTTGCTTGAAAAGCCAGTCAGTGGAGACTTGAGAACTAATTTGAACGGAGAGCTGAAGATGAATTAGACACATCAACCGAGGCCTCATTTTAATTTCTTGAATCATAATATTTGATATATTTACAAAGCACATGCAAATCATCAGAATCTTTCAATCTGCAAGATTCCATTTCATAGATTACTTATGAATATTTTATTGCAGAATCCCATTCATACCTCCATTAGATTTCGAGTGAGGCAGTTGAGGAGTTCACACTGCATATGCCTTATAAAATTTTACTGTGTGTGAGTAAACATACCCCCTTTCCTGTATATCTGTTTGAGGCAGTTTCTTTTTGGAAGAAGTTTCTCTTCTTCAAGGAGAGAGAAAGTAGTGGGATCAGCTTGGGACAGAAAGAAGCTGTAAGTATTTTAGTACAAGAAGTCACAAGCATCAAAAAAAAAGCAATACCTAGGAAAAATAATGATTCAATAATTAGTAATTACTATATGGGCTGAGCCTCTGGTGTGTGCTGAAGTAACAACACTGTAACAGCAACAGACACGGCAGACTGGGGCCTCTTCTGCGGGTGCTGGACGCACCTGCTCCCAAGGCTTAGTCATTGTCTTATTAGGAACGAGAGATTGGGATAGGAATAATCTCTTGCTCTGTGAATTCACTGAGAGCTTGTGTTATTCTATGCATGATCTAAATTTACGTTTGTGTGTGGTACACAGCTGGTTCTTACCTCCTGGACTTAGCATCGGTTTTCTGCCCTACAGAGAAGATGAGACCATGAACTCAAGTGACACATAACTAAACTTCAACAAGGAGGCTGCTTTTTCCTGCCTGGATCTTGTCTCGTTTTCAAGGCATATCCTAATGAAGAGGGCCCTGAATCATTTGATTAGTATGGGGGCCTTTGAATAAAGATATGATTCAAAAATTTGATGAGTTTGGAGACAACCCACGTCAGAATGTGTAACTTCTAAAGAATTTGTTCAAAAGCATGTGATAGGATTGGGTAGTGATCCCTGTTAAAAAATTAGCCATAATTGTGGCTAATTTTTATGGAAATTCCTTTCCTGTTCAATGAGGCAGAAAAATGAGCCTCCTGACACCACAATGTGTATGCCCAATGGGAATACAATTATCTGCAAAGCTGATTATTTTTATAATGTTTATAAATTGTATAAATATATTCCATCTATTAATAGTCTGTGGCTGCCAATCACCAGCTGTTAAGATGAATTAATTACACTGCTTTTTTCACTAGAGTTAACACAGTTTGCATGTCCCTCCAGCAACCTCAGAGATACAACCTGTCCAACGTAGGATGCTGTCTCCCCCAGGAGAGACAGCACACACTCTTACTTCAGTTTTGAGATTGGTTTTTATTGAATCCCCAGCGAGGTCTCACTTATTCCTGCCTAATGATGGTGAGGGGAAGTGACCTAATTCTGAAGCTCTGAGCATCATTCCCTTGAGAATGAGGCTCCAATCTAGAGTTCAGCTGCAGAAATGGGTCCAAGGAACAGAGCTAACTTTTTGTTAACTATTTCGTGTCTTCCTCTGTCACAAAAGATAATTCTTATCAAAGTCAAATAGTTGAGTTTGGATTCACAATTGGCATCAGTCCTTAATTTAAGACAGGAGTTTAGATAACAGGCCCCTTTGATTAACATAAATACCCAAGGTCACCGATTGACATCAAACCATTAGGCAATGCCCAAAGACTGCCTCCTTTCATGGACAATTCAGGGTTATCCTGTCGATTCCAACAGATTATAGGTTGAATTTCAACAATTTTCTATAGGTTATATTAGGGTTGTAGAAACAAAAATTTTTTGAATAAAACTGACCATTATCCTCAAGGATCCTATGATTTAGAGGAAAACATAGAATGCACTCAAATTATCATAATAGAAGTCAGAATGTAGTCAATACTAAAACACAGTAGGGTGCAGACACGGTTATGAAATCTGTTCCTTCCTCTCTGTTCTTCTATCATTCTCCCAAGTTCACTGATGTGTTTCCTCTCTCCAAAATCACCTGCTGGCCTTCAGCCTCCCTGTAAGTCACTTCCACGTAGCCACCAGAGTATTTGTCCTTAGGAAAGTGAGTTCTTCTGCCTAGATTGTTTTTCTTCCTCTTTTTGGTCATCCAAACTGCTTATCACCATCCAAGCTCAGCTTCCAATATTCCAAGGCCCAAATTGAGCAAATGCAGAACCTTGATCCTCCCTCTGCTGTGGTCCTCAGTAACCTGTGTTGTGATTGCCAGCTTGGGACTATAAACTAGCACTGGCACAAAACCCCTCCATGAGATGAACCTGTCTTTGTGTGCTGGATACACTGGGGATACTCAAAATGGTTTGCTGAACAAATGAGTGACTTGAGTAGAGAGGGAAGTGGCCCATCACCAACTGAGATTTTTAGGGAAGGCTTTAGAAAACAAATACTTGGGCTGGCCCAGGAGAAGAAAGAAGGGTTTGGATGAGCAGAGATGGGAAAGGTTGTTCTGGAATGGCACACGGCAAGAGCAGAGAGGCCTCGCTTACATGGTCACAGCGAGAACCTTTGCCATCTGGTGTTGGTTTGACTCACGAAGGGCCTCTCTTGGCTGACGAAATTAATGCTGATTCTCCAGGCATCTTCACCCAGACACCCTCAGTCAGGACTCGGGAGAGCTTGGTGGAGGTTTGATAGTTGGGAAGACTTCAACGCCAGCACTGAAGCTGCCTGCTTTGCTCTGCCTACTGGCCAAGTGTCACTCCTGAGATGGAGCCAGAGCCCAATTCTAGCTTGCGTTTGCCTTCAACCTGACTCTTCTCAGAATTTTTATCTAACAGATAAAGCTCTCTGTCACCAAACCATTTTTTCCAGTTGGGTGTGTAAATTATTACTAGGTGAGTAAAAAGTAGCTGCTTAAACTGTTAGCTACAGAATTAGAGTTGATCCTAGAGAGAAGAACCTCATTAACTCCCTGTAAAAACAAAACCAACACAGTGCAGGGCTGTTGATTTTCTTCTGTCACTTTAGAAACTTTGTTACTTTGGAATATGGAATCTCAAGTGTCATTCTGAAGCATTTCCTTAGAGGAGTCGGGTTTGATAGGCTGTGTTCTGGTTTCAGTAACTGGGGAGTGACAGGCTTTTCCAAATAATGACGTGACCGATGTCTATACAAATAAAATAATGCAGCAGGTTGAAATACCAATAGATAATTCAACTCACGTAGATACACTATCAGGCGTTGTAGAATCCAGCCCGCCCTCCCCAATCAATGTGAAGGTTTGTTTCCTGAACGTCCTAGAAATCGCTTCTATTCTGAAATTCAAAACAGCCCAAGTCATGAGAAATATTGTTTTACTGACAACATGATTTGAGACCAACTACAGATTTAGATGACAGGCATGGAAGTTTACCTCCTTTTTTTTTGCAATGTTTGGCCGGGGCTGGGTTTGAACCCGCCACCTCCAGTATATGGGGCCTGCACCCTGCTCCTTTGAGCCACAGGCACCGCCCAACTTTTTTTTTTTTTTTTTAATAGTAAGTTACCTGCACAGTAGTATTCTGGACACTATTGAATGTGGTTCTAAGAAATCACTTGGTTGGTGCAAAAGAAAAAGATCTAAAGGCATTCCCACGCGGGGAGAGTGACAGTTCTCGTTCCCCTTCCTTCCTTAGAAAGCATTTTTACTGCTTCATATTCATTTTTTGCCTTCACGATCCAGCACATTTAGACAGCCAAACACTCTGCAGGCCGGTCCTCAGCGTGGAAGACATCGGGAGGCATTCATTCTATTATTCATTCATTCCACAAAGCTTTGCATCTCACCTGCCACCTGCAAGGAATGGTTCCTGCAAATAGAAAATCACAGCATAAGGGAGAGAGAGAAGAAAGCCAGTGAGACCAGTCAGGAGACCGGGGCGCTGCTAGGGACGCAGGGTGTGGTGTGTCAGGTGGCTGCGTGCAGCTGCGTGGGGGACAATGGCGGGCGGGTCTCGAGAGCGGCTTCTCCAGGAGCACCTGCAGGTCACCCCACCCTGCTGCGAAGCTCCTCATAGGTCTGGGTGTCCAGTGGCCCATGATTTAGAATATGTTAGCTTGCTCTCCCCACTTTTATGATTTCTATCTTTTGTCTAAAGAAATAAAAGGGCGGAAGTGGTCTAATTTTTCCCCCCGTTTATTTGTTTATATAGGGTGTATGGTTTAGATGGAAATGCCCCAAGGGTCATGTCTGTAATTTTTTTTTTTTTGCAGTTTTTCTTTTTTGTTTTTGAGGTTTCATAGGGGTTGCTAAGTTTGGGGGCTTGAAGTAATTGTGTATTTACTAAAAGTACTTTATTTGATAAAGTCAATATGCTTATTGAATCAACACTGGCAGTGTCCACTTCCTTCACTTGACCTCCGTTTTCTGACACGTTATCTCTGTTTTTCTCCTCATTGTGGGAAGGTGGTTGCAGGTGTCCTGAATAAGGACTGATGGCTACTTTCTGATAGCCAGTCTTTCTATCTCTAGGAATAGATCTTTACCCAAAGATTGAAAAAAGGGCGAGTGATGCTCTTTGGTTCACTGGCGCTCGTCCTCTCCCACTAGAGAAAATAGCGTATTATGCACATACACAGAATCACGCACACACATCATGGTGTTGAGAGACTCACTCCCCAACCCCCATGCCAATACTTTATACACTTCTAATATAATGTAAAGATGTGGGCTGAGAGTTTGGAAGTCCACACTCAGGTCTGGCCTTTGCCACTGACCAGTTGGCAGCCATCAGGTGTCACGTCATAGCTTCCCACGGAGCTTCCTGTCCTCTGTAAGTTGAGCAATAGACTCTCTGTCTCCTCGGGTTGTTAGTAGATTAAACTGAGATGAAGGATCAGAGTATACTTCGCAGAATAAAAAAGCACTAAATGTGTGTAGTATTATTAGAGATAACAACATTAATAAAATGAAGAATGATTTAGGGCATTACTGCAAAGTAGTTTGTTTGCAAAGAGGGTGGTCTGGTTGGAACTCTTCCCAGGAGAGCCACAGAAAATATGGTAGGGTCAGAAATAAGCCTGACCTTGATTTCAATTAATGCTTTTAAAAAATACGAAAGGGTCTGATTGGGCTTTTTTTTTATTATTATTATTATTTTTTTATTGTGTGCTTTTTGTTTGAACCCTCCACCTCCAATATATGGGGCCGGTGCCCTACTCCTTTGAGCCACAGGCGCCGCCCTGGACTTATTTTTAATTGTTACTACATTATAATAACTGCTGCTATTTACGTGTTCCTAGAGGATACACATTCATCAAAGTTACGAGAAACCAAATACTTAGTATGTGTTAAAAAATAGTATTTGTCTTTTCCAAGTTTTAACATGTCTGCTTAGAAACACTGTAAGGCAGAGGATGCCAAAGCAGAAATTCACCAACTTGCTTTACAGATTTTTATTCCCTCCTAATTTTTAACGTCAGAGTGACGCTGAAGACGGACAGATCTGGGAAGTTAGTGGACAGCTCGGATCCTCTGAGACTGCTGGATTATCACCCCAAGAGTTGCTCTTTGCCAGGGAGATTGGTAAACAGTCTCCTCATAGCACCCAACAGCCTTTAGGACTGAAGAATCCAGAAATTTTAAAACAAACGTGATTTGCATGCTTAGTCTTTAAAAATCATTCTCTAAGCAGTTAGTAATGCAGCATCTGCAAAGCACCCACATCAGAAACAGTGAACACACACGTTTTCTTCTCTTCTGCAACCTCCTCCAAAGCTTCTGATGGCCCTCCTCCTGCTTAATCTGACCTTTGATTTAAGCTAAAACCTCTTTGAGCACTTGGTCATATGCGTGGTCTAAAGGCGCAGAGAACAACTCACATTGAATGAAAAACCAAGATAACCAGCAATCCTTCGGGGGCAAGAGAAATCTCATTTTATGATGTTTTCTAAACTCGGGCTCCTTGTTGTAGCCTGAGAACAACAGCAACAAAACTGATAGGCAGATGCAGTGCTTTGAGAGATAAATAGCAGAGTGCCAAGCGGGCACTCAGTAAGTAAGTCGGTTGATGTTAAGCTTCTTTATGTAAACAGCTGCTCACGGTGGCTGGACAGGGAGACCCAGCTGTCAGCTAGACAGCAGTTCAGTGGGCAGAGAGGAGGTAATTGGGTTCAGCAGATAAAGGGGTTGACTTGTTCATTTATACAAGTGTGTACGACCCTTCGGCATTGCAGAGAATAAATACCCTGAGACCCAACTCCAGTCTGTACGCACCATCCGTCCACCAGTAATGAGGCCCACGAATCACGTTTCTCCTGAAAGATAGCCTGACCCGTCACTGTGTTTGGCATCTGTCAATCACAGCAGCCGTGAGGAGTCCAGGTGGCGTTCCTCTTCTGATATTTATCAAACCCAATTCAACAGCGGCCTCCCCATACAAGTGCAGATGCAGATTGCAAGAGCTCAATTGTATTCGAGTCCTATACAATTTGTTTTCCATTACTGCTCTGGTGAAGCTTTATTCCATTAAAAGACACCAGAGTAGACTATTTTTAACCAGAGAATTGACACTGCAGACTAAGAGGTAATGAGCTTGGCTGCCGTCTTCCTCCTTGTGGCCGACATCGCTCCTCATTCCGTTCAGGAGGAAGACCTGCGGTGCTCCTTCACACCTGTGAGTTACCCCGCCTATTAGGGTGTATAATTGGAAAATGAAAAACCTTAGGGGTGGTGAGGCTGCCCCCAAATTGAAAATGGATCTAATAGTGTTACTTTGTCAAGGGGATTTCTTAAAATTTATGTGGAGTTACACTATCTGTTTTTTATTATCTTTTCTCTTTCCTCTAGTATAATCCCAGGGTATTTTATGAGCTGTGTCCAGTGCATGGGGAAATCACTCTGCTTGGCTGTGACAAGCAGGCGTCTCTTAGAAGGGGGCCTGGGAGGAGGTGGGCAGAGCGCAGGTGAAGTGGTGCAGTACCCCCAGCACAGGATGTGACGTCGACAGAACGTCCTTGAAATGGCCGACGGCCCAAGGTTTTGTTTCCATTTTCCATATTCTGGCTGTGTTTTAAAGTAAGACTCTCATGCCTGTGGAGGACTCAGGTTTCCTCCCAAGGAATGTAGCTCCCCCTACGATGCATACGCCTCTTCAGGTCCCCTTTCCACGGGGCCAGTGACAGGCCCGGAGTAGATGCCATGTCAGGATGTGGCCAATTCTCGTGAGAAACTTTCCTGTTACAGGAGATGTACAGCCATCCTGGGCAGTAGAAGGGGCAGGAGTGTCATCACTCTTACTTTGCAGTTCTGGAAACTGTACAGCAGGTAGTTTCATCCACTTTCTTTGGGGACACAGCCAGTAAATGCCAGATCCAGAATTTAACTCAGTTGGCCTGGCTCTGAGTCTCTTGATGACACAGTACATTGCTTCCTAAGATGTGTGACATTTGTAACTCCTCCGTGACTCTCTAGAAACACTGGAGTCTGATGCTTTGCCAACACGCAGCTCCCTTTCCAGAAATCCATCCTCTCTCTCTTCGTACAGAAAGAGCCTAGGCTAGGAGCCTGAGCCACTGACACAGAGCCGGACAGATGCTTCTGATCCTCCTCTGCCCAGCGCACCTGCCAGGTCCTTGGACACTCCCACCTGCAGGATTTCTTTATTTGTCTTCTTTTTTTTTTTATTGTTCTGGTTGCTGAGTCCCACCCTCAGCTGACCATTGTTCAGCAACCTCTAGCTGTTTCTTTCCTCTTGAACATTTCAGATTAGCATCACATACCAAGATAGTGGTTCCCCAGAGTGGACAGGATGTGACATGAATTTTTCCAATCAAGGAACATCCAAGAAAGACCACACCAGTGGGGGGTGTGCCTGTCCTATTTGTTGACACTTTGCCAGATGTCACGAGCTATGCTACTTAGTTTCTGCTTATAGAACAAGGTATTGAAAGGTTCCAGGTCCTTTTAAAATACGAAGGACCTTTTTAGAAATAATTGCAAATTGTTTCTAAGGGGGTCACTGAAAAGACGCATGAATATAGAGAGATGGATGCCTCACAGCTCCAAAATTGGCCTCTCTCTAAGAAATGTGTCTTCTCCTTCTTGAACTAGGAGGTTAAATGGAAACTGCCACCGCCTCTGACCAGTGTCTGGCAAAAGGTCCTTTTAGGTTGATGTGATTAGTCCAGAGATAGAGGTCTGGTGTCTGAGATGCACTTGCCCAATCACAGCCAATCTCCAGGACTTTGGGTGTCCAGAGAAACGGTGTGTTTCTCAGTATGAGTGTGTGTGCTGTTGACTCTGAAATAGTAGATCTATTGGTGACAACAAGACTGTAAGCTCCCTAGAGCAGAGATGACTAATACGTCCTCAGTTCCTGAAATAATGCCTGGTATGTTGTGGAAGGAATAATTAAGGAAGGAAGGGAGGTTTCCTGCCTTCAGGGAGAAACTATGATGAAAGGCTGAGGCTGAGGTGCAGAGGGAGGCAGGGAGCGTGAAGAGGGCCCTTCCGGGTTTGGGCCTCTGGGTTGCTTTTCTCCAAGGTTCCAATCTCTGATGTTGCCCGCAGAAGGTCAAGGGAGCCAAGGATGTCTTCGTTTTGCCTAAATTGTTTTGAATTTAGGTCCTGTCACTTGCAACCAACGAGGGC
This sequence comes from Loris lydekkerianus, assembly GCA_963574355.1. Lineage (NCBI taxonomy): Eukaryota > Metazoa > Chordata > Mammalia > Primates > Lorisidae > Loris > Loris lydekkerianus. Next base: position 11,066 of record CAUYPK010006614.1, read on the forward strand.
TGTATTATCATACCTGCCTATATATACAGACATGCAATTTAATAAGCATGCCTGTCATTTATCTATATTCCTAATCTCCCTCTCTCTCTCCTATCTCCCCACCTACTTATTGATCATGAGGGGACACGAATGTGCCACCAATAGGGGATTGGTAGACTGGACGGGCGAGAATGTAAGGTGACTCTGACAAGTAACTGACAGGGAAGTTTTCAGCAAATGCGTCAGGCAGGTGTTCCGAGTGGGAGGGCAGCCGTCAAGGAGGGAGCAGACTTGGGGCAAGAGGAACACTCCTGGTCGAAGAGAAAGTGAGGGCAGAGGTCGAGGGGAAGGGAAGGGAAGGGCAGACAGTGGGGATACTGGTGGGCATTGGGTGAAGCCGGCCTGGGATGGAGCTTTCCGGCTGGGTTTGCCTTCGGTGCCTCATCTCCACGGGATAAACAGGTTCTGGATGGAACAAGATGCCTCCGAGGAAATGTTTGACCTGAGGAATCAAATGCATATTCTGAAATGCACCCTATTTGGTGCCTGAGGTACCCACCTGCTCGGTAGGCAGTGTCCAGTGTCCAGAGCTCCATTTCTCTTTTAATAACAGATTAAGCCTAAGGAGCTGTTTGGGGCCAACGAGATCTATTTTAATTCTGGTCTGTGCTGATCTGTTAGCTATCTGGTCTTGAACAATGCATCATAATTTACAGAATGGGGCTGAGCAGAGAGTATCTACACTGCACCACATCCCACAGAGGCTCTTGGCAGCTGGGGACCTTGTCTTATCCACCTGACTAATACCACTGAATGTTCCTCTCATTAGTATTCCCAGAGTGTACAGGAGGACGCAATGCTCCAAAAGTTCTCTCAGAACATGTAGACCTGAAAAGCTAAGTGCCGGTGTGAGGCAAGGGTTGTGTGTGTGGTGCGTCAATTCTAAAGATAGTACTAGATAGTACTCAAACAAGAGTCTCCAGAAAAGAATTCAAAGTGCCAATCCATTTAAATCTCCAGTTTAACAGACATTGGAAACAGGAGCAGAGGAAAGGATGGAAATGTGGGGAGGGAGGAGGAAAGACAGAGAGAAAGGAGGGAAGGAGGGAGGGAAGGCAGGCAAAATTTGCACCAGTCAAGAGCAACATTTCTGTGATCGCTTTAGCTTAACTGCTGCAATACTATACATTGCAAATCATTTAGCCTAGAAAATCTCCCCAGATCCGTCACCTCTTAGGTAATTACTGCTTCATTATGCGGAGTTTGTAATGATCCACTTACAGTCCTGGGACGGATCAGCTCTCGCCACAGAGAGCTGCAGCAGAAGCTGGTTCTCCTGGCACCTCCCCCTGTCAGCCAGCCTCAGGGAGGAGCCCCCGGAACACAGCGTTGAGCTGCAGGGCAAACAGCAAGCACTAACTGGAGAGGTCATCAGAGAGGAGAGAGTTAAGGCACAGAGAAAAAATTCCAACCAACTAAGTCAGATTGGACATCCACCAACGCGTTCAATGACGGCGACCTGGTTAACAAAATCATTTATTATTATTTTTTTTACTCAATTATCCCAAACTGGGTCTGATTTATGAAAAAGCTGGAAACCTCTGTGCCTCGCTTAGAAGTGTGATTGAACTGGGCTGCACTGAGCTTCAAGACTACGTCTCAGGCAGGCGGCGACGAAGGCTCACAGAGCAGCACTGATGGGAAAGCCCTTGTCCGTTCCGTGGAGACATTCTGAAACCGTGCAGCCTTCAATGACCTTCAACCCTGTGTTACCAGACACGTGTCTGGATTGTAGGTGACCCCCAGGGAGCCCCCCTTCTTTCTCAGCAAAACTGTAAATGCTCTTCAATGAGACTGAGGGGGCAGGTATCAATTTTTAAATGCACTTGCATGTTTACAGCAAAGCAACATTTCAGCACATCCAGAGTTACACAGCGAACTCTTGCCTAAGAGTGAGCATGTGTCTTATTAATCAATTGTTTATTTGACATATGGCTGTCTGGGTAAATTTAAATGATGTGTATTTAGGAACCTTGATATAAACCACCCTACCTTAGAAACATAGTCATTTATCAGGGCCTAAGTTGTTGTTAATAACCTTCCCCAGGGGAATTGCAAGCAAATGGTTATGTATTTGGTGATATTGGGCCTTCAGTCAGACACTCTGGGAAACTTAATCTTGCATTTCAGAAGAATAATAGGATGTTATGTAGGAGAGCAGTGACAGGGTCACAAAACAGACCACAATATTTCCTCAGAGTGTTAGGGCAGAGGCAGGGTTGTAGTGCACATGAATTTTTATTCAAAATGAGCTGTTTTGTGCCAGAGGAAGCCTTATAAAGATGAGGTGAGAACTTTCTTATGGAAAGAGTCATAGATGGTTTCAGCCATAGGCCAACCTGGAGCTGTCTCTTCTCCTCCTGTGGTTGGACACCTCTGAGCGCTGAGGAAGCTGGGGCATGGAGGGCTGCAGAGGGTGGGTACACAAGTCAGGTTCAAAGTCTCAGAGAAAGGAAGGGAAGAATGCAGAGTTGAGATACTCCAAGACACCAGGCTTCCTGGGGTTTTCAGCTAGACCTGGCAAGAGTGTAAATATTATGCCTTGTAAAGAAAGCAGTAAATGATTGCCCTGGTGATACAAGCTGAAACTGTGCAGCTCCCCTGGGGCCTGGGATAGATAAGGAGGACCTCATGGAGGTTTGAAGGGACTTGGCATGAAGGTGACATTGAATTGTCAACGGGGACCCCCCCCACCTTCCATGCATTAATAACATCGGGAAAACACGAGTGCAAACTTGAATCAGGGCCAAGAACAACGCAGTTAGGAAGTAGTGTGGGCTGCCCTGGGCAGGCTGGAGCCGGGGAGACAGGTGGGATAGTCGGGAGTCTGGTGTGAGCCACAGCAGTGTCTGAGAAAAGCCCTTCTTTAACGTATCTATAAAAATTTTAAGATTCCAGAATTTTACAAATTTGGCAGCTGCGTCTATCTACACAATATACGTCTTTCTAGCTGAAGGCTTTCATGGTTTTATCCTCTTAGGTCAGGGTCTTGGGAAGGGTTGTAACTAACAGTCTCCACCTCTCTGAAGCCTTATCCCAAAGGCCTTGCACTTCAGTGAGTTTGTTTATTGCTAGAGCAGGGTCAGGCACCTGCCGCTAAGTTTCTCCTTTGTCTCCTCCCCTGATACATTCTGCTATTTAGACTGATCCCATGTCTGACTAATCCCGACAACTCAGATTTCTAGCACAGTTTACAGGAAATAATAAATTCTGAAAGTGGATTAAGGGAATAAATAAAGGAAAGTTAGCCAGCATCATGCATACAGTACTTCATAACTTTTTAAATGTTTGCACACCAATGTTTTTAATTCTCACAATTATCTTGGGAAAAGGCTCTGGTTATTATTTACGTTTTAAAGGTGATGACACTTGCAATCCAGGTTGATTATCCAAGATCATGCAAGTAGGAAGTGACAGAAATAGTAAGTCCTTTTTTTTGTTTGTTTGTTTGTTTGTTTAAGACAGTCTCAAGCTGTTGCCCTGGGTAGAGTGCTACGGTATCACAGCTCACAGCAACCTCTAACTTCTCGGCTCAAGCGATTCTCCTTTCTCCGCCTCCAAGTAGCTGGGACTACAGGCATCCGTCACAACGCCCAGCTATTTTTTGGTTGCAGCCGTCATTGTTGTTTGGCGGCCCAGGCTGGATTCGAACCACCAGCTCTGGTGTATTTGGCTGGCGACTTGGCCACTTGAGCCACAGGCGCTGAGCCGAAGTAGGAAGTCTCCTAACTCCTAAGTCCTATCTTCTCCCCGGTGCATCTGGCAGGGGAGGACAGAGTCAGACCATCTAATAACTGCTTTCATCTTATTCTGCTTCTGTAGACCCAGTTGTCATACAATGCAGCTAATAAACTAATGTGTGATGACACCTGCCATGTGTTCAACTGCCAAAGCTGAAACAATCAGTTATGTTTAACCCTATTCCCATCGGGGACACAGCCTCGGGGTAAGTGAGACAACTGATGTGTTTAGCAAAGGGCCTTGGGACCACAGTGAGGAAGCTTCGGCTTTGAGTAAGGAAATGGTACATTTTTACTGAGAGGTGGCGTTGGACATGAAGGTGGAAAGATCAGTAGAAATCTGGAATGTTAAGACGAATAGAAAGGTTTTCCTGATTTGATAGTTTGACTTTAAGAGCAAGACATTGTGGACGTGTGAACCTGTGTAAGGCCTTGCCAGAGCTCAGGGGTTAGAATGGCAGATGGCAAGGGGACTTAGAGGAGTCCAGAACAGTAGGGTAACCCACCGTGCCCTGGAGTCTGGAGTCAGCATTGTCACCCAAAAGCTGAGTGATGACTGGGCCAGCATGAACTGGAGAGCAGGAAGGTCTCTGCTGACTTTGTGGAGCGTGGACAAGCCCAGCGAGGCGGCTCTTGGACAGGTTACAACCGTGGTCTGGATCGGGGAGCCTCACACTTTGCGCATATGTCACCAGGGGTCTGTCTAGGGTGCAGCTTCTCACCGAGGACATCGGCTGGGGCCTGGTGGTTTGAGTGGCAGAGGCATAGGGATCAAACAAGGAGAGCCAGGTTGAAGCCGTGGTAGTGAGAATGGAGGGGAGAGCATGTCTCCGGGACACTTGTTAGGTCCCAGGAGGGTGAAACGTGACCCCTCTTCTGTTGAGCAGCTGTGCTGTGTCCGGTTCTCTGATATTTGCAGCCCACAGGTCTCTTTTCCGGCTTCTAATGAGCTCAGGGAACTATGAGCTATTTGGGCATTCAAGCAGATTTTTTTTCAGAATAAAAATGCATCAATTGTGTAGGTATTTCCTGGTTCTGTATGGCATTAAAATTCCCTAAAGTTCACAGATTATATCATAATCTTCTTGCTGCACTCCAGTGAACACACAGCAGTTGGTACCAACAAATGCTCATTAAACTTAATATGTTCCTGACACTCATACCAATATTGGCTTCTTTTTGTTAAAGTTAAATTACCTTTTTGGTGCTGAGATAGGAAATGTGCAACTTGCAAGTTGAAGTTGATCTCTGGACAAATATTTTATGCTCAGGAATCTTCCGTAGTGTGAATAATTATGGAATGTATCTTATTTAATAGAGTGTTCATTTAAAAAGTCTTCCCCCGTAATCACACTTCAGAAAACTAAACTTAATTTAGTTTTTTTACATAAAGAGAACATCCGTATCTCTATGCTTTTATAGTAAAACCGTGAGCCCCCCATGTGGAGCTTAGAATGAAAATCTAAGACTTGAACTCCGTGAGGACAGGTGAGTTGTAGCCCTTTGAAAGTGATAAGGTCTAACGGTGGAAATGGTATTATAATAGCTGACACCTGCCTTCCTCAAGAGAATGGAAACAAATTGGTTTTAAATTCAATTGAGTTAACTCTGATTCTTCAAAATTGCTTTAGATCTCCAAGCTGGTAGGGCTTGGGCATGAACTTGGCTTAAACCCTAGTGATAAAATGTCCTTTTAGTTCCATTAAGTCTAGAAATGAAAAGTCTGTATGGTCTAAGTAAAAGGTCATGGCTTTCAGAGATGCACAGATATGGGGTAAACCCTCTAGGCCCCAATCCAGCACCAGTAGTACTGAGGAGCTGTGGGCAAGTTATGTCTTCTGTGCTGGGTCTCAGCACCAGAAGTACTGAGGAGCTGTGGACAAGTTATGTCTCTGGGCTGGGTCTGAGCCTCTTCATCCAGAAAAATGGTAGAAAACAGGCTTGTGAGACCTGGCCAGAATGGAGAGCTGTCCCTGCTCAGACGTTCTCTTTCTATCTCAGTCCCTTCACACCTGGACTTCTCTTAACCCCGAGGACTGGGATTCAGGACAAGTAAAAGCTCTGGGTGCTGATGACGATGGAACAGAGATTCTTATCTCGTAATATGCTAAATCAGACCTTTGGTTTCACAATTTTCTCTGATTCTGTGAAATGGCTTAGGTTGTTGAAGAAAATGTGATGACAGAGCAGGGCACGTCATGGGGCTCCTCCCAATGTTGGGGCAGGTGAGCTGCCACCTGTCAGTTGTCTGGATAAAAGGAAATCACAGGAGAGATGAGAAAACAGACCCACCCGTCCTCGCCCCTGGAATCAACTCCCATGGGAATTTTCTTAAAGCTGATCTTTCATTTCGTCCTTGTTGTATTTTCTCTTTCGAAGCATCATTCTTTCCCTTGATATTTTACTCCTATGTTCATCCTCAGTTAGCTATGTGGTCCTGTACGAATCACTTACCCTTTCTGGGCCTGAATTAACCAAATAGCAAAATCCCGTGTTCTGAAGATGACTCAGTGAATGAAATCCTTATCGATGCAGCAAAGAGAATCCTTAGCAGAAACATTCTCAATACGCTTAAGAAAAATAAGAGCAAAAGATTCAGCAACTACAGGTAAAGACGCAAATAAATGCAGGGACATTGTGGGGGGGGTGACGGAGCAAGGGCAGCAGCAGTGATCACCCTCATCCACCTCACGGCGTGCAGTCTTATGGCATTTAGTTAGGCCAGTAGTACTTAAATTTAAGTCAGTCTGCTGTTCACAGATCAAAATCCAGCTCTTTCCTCGACACCTACAATTTTCATTTTTAGTTTGTCCAAGGAATATTTACCGAGCATGTAATATGTGCCAGGATTATGGTAATTGCTAAATCAGAAATGTATCTCCTCACAGGAAACTTCTCTCTTAGAGGAAGATAGAAGTTAAACAGAAATGATGTAAAGTGCCAAGAAGAAAAAGAAAGCAGGGAAAGGGGGGAACTTGACTGCTGGAGGAGACACGGTACTGACGGTCAAAGGAAGGAGATTTCTTTGTCATTAGAGATGGGAAGGAAATAAGAGGGAGCAGCTGGAAGGCAGGTGTGGAGAAAAGCTGTCCCGACAGAGGCCACAGCCAGTGCAAAGGGCCGCCATGGCCGTGCTGAAGGTCACCGAGGGGACACGTGTGGCTGGGTCGGAAAGCGAGGGTGGAAGGGCTGAGTTCAAAGAGCACTTGGGTCTCACAGGCTGCAATGCACGGTGAGCAAGGTGGGACCCCCATGCAGAGTTTTAAGCATATATAATATACACAGTCTTGTTTCTCTATTTTTATTTTTATTTTTATTTTTATTTTGGAGACAGAGTCTCGCTTTGTCACCGTCAGTAGAGTGCAGTGACATCACAGCTCACAGCAACCTCCAGCTCTTGGGCTTAGGTGATTCCCTTGCCTCAGCTTCCCGAGTAGCTGGGAATATAGGCACCCACCACAACACCCAGCTATTTTTTGTTGCAGTTTGGCTGGGGCCGGGTTGGAACCTGCCACCCTCGGTATACGGGGTCGGCGCCCTACTCACTGAGCCACAGGCACCGCCCCCTATTTTTGTTTCATTTTTTATTTCAGATTAATAAGAGAGTACGGACAATTAGGTTACAATGTTTGCATGTGAGGTGAGGTCCCTGTTGTAGCTGTGCCGTACTCCCTTACATTGTGGGTATAAACTGGGATCACACCAGTCCTCGCCCCTCCCTCCTCCCTCCCCCCCAACTGTAATGGAATTGACTTTTTCTCCTCCTCGGTGGGTGTGCGTTGGTTCATCTACTGACTTCATAGTAGTATTGAGGACACTGGATACTCACTTGTCCATTCTTATGATACTCTGCTAAGAAGAATGTGTTTCAGCTCTATCCAGGTTAATACAAAAGATGTAAAATTTCCACCTCTTTACGGCTGGATAGTATCCCCTGGTGTATGTACATCAGAGCTTGTGGATCCATTCCTGGGCTGATGGGCATTTAGTTTGTTTCCACATCTTGGCAATTATGAAATGAGCTTCCATTGACATTCTAGTGCAAATGTCCTTAGGAGGAAATGATTCTTTTTTTCTTCTGGGTAGATGCCTCCTAATGGGTTGTGGGGATTTTGAAGGGTCACTTGGGTAGCTTAGAGAACAGACTCTGCAGGATAAAGAGGCAAAACAGGGTAGGGTGACTGTTTAGCTTATTATCTACTCCAGCACACTTTCACTGTGTTTTTTTTAATTATGCAGGAGAAAAATACCAGACACTGTTCAGGGCTGACCTGTGTGCATGTTCACCCTGAAGCGGGGAGACCAGGTGGACGTGGCGGTCTGTCCCTGGGGAGGGGCCAGCAAGGTGGCAGGCTCCCTGCTGGGGCCCGCTGCTTCCCATTTTTCCTTCTGGGAACACTCTCTACCTCAAAGGGGCTGAGAGATGGAGGGAAGGAGTATTCGTCTCTCTAGCTCCTTTTCTTTTTTCTTTTTTTTATTTTTAGAGACAGAGTCTCACTTTATCACCCTCGGTAGAGTGCTGTGTCATCACAACTCACAGCAACCTCCAGCTCTTGGGCTTAGGCGATTCTCCTGTCTCAGCCTCCCGGGTAGCTGGGACTATAGGCATCTGCCACAACACTGGCACCCTGCCCACTGAGCCACAGGCGCCGCACCTCAAGCTCCTTTTCTAAAGGTTGCCTCAGACTACCTGTGTCCCTCCTGGGAAGGTCACTCCACTTTTCTAGATTTCCTGTTCACATGACTCTTTCCCCTTCCTCGTCCCTATCCCTTTAATTCTGAGGGCGGCATCAGTTACCAGGCCCGCCCAGGGCTCCTTACCATCCCTTGGGGTTCCTAATACCCGCATGCACCTTTACCGTTAGTCTTTTTGTAAATAAACTCCCCCTGCGTGATCCTAATCTGTCTGTGCCATCTGTTCCTGCGGGAGAATGCCTGCTGCCCTGTCCATCCCTGGAGACAGTTCTAGGAATGAGTCTGCTGCCAGGCTGCCCAGCAAATGGGATCTTAGAAGCACCAAGCCTTGGAGTGGCCTCCATAAATCATAACGCGCATTAATTTCTTAAGGGAACAAAGAAAAATCAAAGAGGACACTTTCCTTCTCCGACTCCCTTTAAACTTAGGAATTCATTAAGCAGCCCTTGAAAAGGAAGTGTTCAAGACAAATCTTAAAACACTATGTTTTTCAACTACAGCCTGAAAGGACTGTTTTATATTTCAGAATAGGTTATCATATGCCTTTATAATGAGGAGAGTTTCTCAGCAAAGGCGGCTGCAGATTGTGCCTTAGCCTTTCAAGGAGATTTCCTTATTTGCACACCACTGAAAGGGTTTCACCTGAGGAAGGCGGCAGAGAAGAGGCCCAGCTGGGTGACGCTGAAGCTCAGCTTTGTGATGTTGAAAAAAGGGACCAGAATGAGAATGATTCAAATCAAAAATAGTTACTTAAAGCCAGGGTGAACAAGAAATTGAGTTAGGTGCCAGGTAAAATGCAAAATAGTGTTACGGGAAAGGTCCGGGTAACAGGGGTGAGGCGTGTTTGTTCCGAGGACCCTGGAAAACCTTCTGGAAACTCGTCCTTCCCTCTCCAGGGCATTGTGAGCAGAGAGGCTTCTCAAGGACCCCTGCACTTGTCAGGGCTTAAATCTCCATATCCCAAGCACTTGTCTTGGTACCTAACAATGTTTTAGGAATTCACAAATGTTTATCAGGTGAGTGAAGAAACAATAAATGAAATAAAAAAACAACAAATGGATTTCAGGATGTTGTGAGATCACCGTGCCATCCACGAGGCTTACCACTTCCAGACCGAATTAAATTGCTAAAAAGAATTCCTCGGGGGTGGGGGGAGAGACATAGATGGCCTGCCATTATGTTTCCTAAACAAATGGCTGCTTATCCAGTGTTTTCATATTCGACTTGTTATTTTGAATGAATGGTGCTGGTAAGGAGTCACACTGTTGTGATTGCTGTCATTGTGATAATACTTTTTGTTTGTTTCCAACATTTGTTTTCAACTTAAACTGCTAAATGCATACTTTTTTGTTAATAAGGATAAAAATCACTTTATTATTGGGTTTTAGATGAAAATGTAATAATATTCTAAAACGTAAAGGGTTATACTCTGAAGAGTGGGCAGACCAAATCTGCCAACGGACGATCCAAAAAAAAAATGTCTAATGTACGTTAGGGGCAATAGCAGAAAGTGAGTGAACGGAGCAACGGCCAGGCCTCAGGAAGGAGGAGTGAGCTGCCTTTTATTCTCAGTTTCCGTGTGTATTTTACGCCAGCGGCCCTGAGCCTCCATCACAGAGAGCCCTCAATTCACGCGTGGCCTCTGTGAATGTCCCCCCTCGGGTGCAGGTTAGGAAGGGGTCTCTGCTTCCAGAGGCTTGAGCATTCCAGCCTCCACTTACTGTTTCACTCAATAAATAAATTTCAAGCCCCGGCAAAGAGTTACAGTTTTGAAGCAAGACCCATCATCTTTGTTCCTTAAGCCCTAACACACAGGCAGGGTCTACTTTAATCTAAGACCCAGCCCAGAGGGAGGCCACAGGGCTGCCTTCTCTACAGAGAAGCAGAGAACACCGACTCCACGTGGCTCGTCATTCACAACGTCTCAGTGATAATTAGTTTGGATCCAGGTTGAGTTTTAAGTTTTTTTAAACACTCATACGATTTAAAATGAGGAACAACTCTATAGATCTCCTTTTCCTGTAAATAAGATTTCCAAAATCTGGAACCTAATAAACAGAAGGTTTCTCAAAAAGAACACGAGTCTCTCGGATTATTGCCCTCGTCCTGTTCCCACCCCATTCACTTGGTCTCTTTCAATTCCCAAAACTTTTTACCTTTTACTCCCTTTCCTGTACTGTGTGACATATTGGGGTCTGTTGTGTATGCAAACTGTCTGTCTAGCTATGACCCTAAATATATTTTTCTGGCTACTATTTAGCTATTTCCAGTGAAAGAGTTTCTTTGCTCCAATTATCTGAGTAATGTAAGTACATAGAGTCAATCCGAGTTTATACCCAGTGCTAACGTTCCAACCATTTTCTTCCTCCTTTCTGAGTAATAAAATTTTTAAAAGAACAGAAAAAGCATTAAATGAATATATTTTTTGCGGTCGTTTGAAGGTCTGTAATGAGAACAGGAAATACATAATTGAACACGGAGCAGTACAAGTTAAGTCATCAGTGTAATAAATTGAAACACACAGTCTTGCAAGGTAATAAACGGGAACATTTTCGTCTGAGGTCAGGTGTGTCGCTTTGAAGTTGAAGTGCAATTTGCCTTTCCTGGGACCGGGCTGTCGTAGGATTCTGAATGCTCATTGATCTGCGGTCGCTTAATGAGGCAAAGGGTGACCAACAGGTAATATTAGGAAATTTGCTCTAGTACCCACAGGGCTGGAGACAAGCTGGAGCCTTGAACGTGCAAAATGAGGTTTCTTTATTCTTGAGTTGATTATCAGACTGAGCTCAATTTGGACTGTGGCAGGTGCCTTAATGTTGCCCCTTAACTTTTATTGCCTATGAATAGCAACAGCAGCACCAATCACAAGACCTTCTCCAAAATCTCTCTGTGAGCAGCAGATCCACTTCTCACCTTGGCTTCACCAAGATTCATTACATGAGCAAACTTTTCTTAGAGGACCCAAATTCACAATAGACCCTCCAAATCCTCCTTTGCTCCCAACCAACCATATTTCCAAAAAGTGCATAAAGCCTGAATGGGCTGATACGAGGATGTCTTCTGGAGACTTCTGGAAGGGAAGATAAAAATCAAATCCCCAAATTAAAATGTAGTTAAGGACCTACTGGTGTGACAAACTTCTGCCAGGTGTCTAAAAACAAGCAAAATGCAATGAGCTAGAGAATTCTTCCCAGAGTTATCTGTTGAATTTGCCTTCCAGCTGGGCCACAAAAACTACTTATGTTTCATGCCTGAATGGCTTTCAGGGAGATCTCAAAATGTTTTATAAACATTAATGAAGCTTTAGAACCTGTCTTTGAAGAAGACTTGAATGAGTAAGAGCTGGCATTCCGGATGTGGAAGTGACACCTGTTAGGAACAGTCTAGTCGGGACGACATTATATGAGCTCTGCTCATTTCTAGATGTAAAGTTTTATCTGGTGTCTTAATTCATGTCAGTAAATCTCCACATGTAGAAGCATAATTCTGAATGGCTTTGAGGTTTTAATTCAATTATTCGACAAATTTCCTTGGAGCACCTACAATGTATCTAGGCTGGAGTAGGCCTTTGAGGCCTGGAAATGGGAATCCGAAATAACGAGTCATGTGACAGAGGAGAAAGGAAGAAACACACAGAAAAGGGGTCAGGGCAGTGAGCCCCAGTCGTGAAAATCAGCCATGGACGGTGAGGAAGGCCTGATCTAAGGCTCATTTAACTAATGGGTCACTTCTTATGGCTAATTAACAGTGCAATTCTCAGAAGCTGGAGTTTGTGCAAACTAGGACCAGTGTCCAGCAGACACTTCTTGCATGACCACTAACTTTTGAAAAATTAACCTTCCCCATATATGCTGTTGTTCAACATTAAAAGCAAAAATATATATATATTGGTAATTGTTAACAAATGTAAATTGTTTATTTCTTACTGAAGCAAAAATTCTACTTAATTTAAGAGCAGCAAATAAGAGACTTGATGTTCGGTAGTGACAAGTTGAAAGACTTCCAAGAATATTTTATGGCTGTTAGCAATTAATATTCATTCACAAGAAATCTGTGGTGCTGAGTGCCTGGCAATCATTACGCCCATCACAGCCCGTTTGCATTTTGAGATGCTGGATATGCCCACTGGGCCTCACCATGACCTTTCTAACTCTGCAGCTAAGACAAGAAAAAGCAGGGGAGGTACCTGTGGCTCAAGGAGTAGGGCGCCGGCCCTATGTACCAGAGGTGGCAGGTTCGAACCTGGCCCCAGCCAAAAACTGCAAAAAAAAAAAAAAAAGGAAAAAGAAGGAAGTCTAAAAAAATACAGAAGCTGAAGATGGAATCAAAGTCGCTTGGCTCAGTGTGGCTCAATTTACTATTAATGAGGCCAAGGTTGTCTGACCACTTAACTTCATCTATCACCGTAACTCCAGATTCTTAAATCTGGGTACTTAAGTAGATCCAGTCAAAAAGCAAAAGATGCCTCCGCCACCCCCCAGGAACGCTGTGCACTGTCTGGGGCTTGTTCCGACTGGAGTTAGAGTCACCTCTTTTAGCAGAAATGGTGACAACGGCTATTTCCAACTGTGCTTATTGAGATAGAACATTCTGCTTAATTATGGCTTCCTTAGTATACCAAAATCTTTATTTTTTCGTTCCATCAGCTATTTCCCTCATTCTTTGCTTCCTTCTCTTCCTCCACAGAGCAGACTTTTTATTTGATCTCCCACAGTGAGCTGGGAACAGAAGCTGCACTGATATGATCCTATTCTGAAACACAGAATCAGAAGTGGGTTGTGTTGATCAGAGTGCCCCATCTAAAGCTCCTCCTGTTTAATGTGAAATTCCTTATTTTAACCAGAAAGCCGTATCTGTCTCGTTTTTTCTTTAGAGTCTTAGCCTCTCATTAGTCCATTCATTCAACCATTCAATTAATACTTATTGGGTTCCAGACACTGTGCTAGACATGGGGATAAAATTGTGTGCAAAGGAGCAAACAAAATCCCTCCTTTGATGAGACTTTCAGCCTATTGAGAGAGACAGTCTTAATTAAGCCATCGCACAATTAAATCTAACTTTTGCTGCGAGAAATGCATCAGAGGAAAAAATACACAGAGACTTGATCTAGACAAGTGTGATGTCCCTGGCTAGGATGGAGGGATCTTTATTTCTAAAAGTCATTCTTCTAACGCTCCCTACTATTCAAAGCAATTTGATTGTTGGGTCTTTGGAAATTGGCACGTCTGTGATTACCCTGTTATTTCTCCAGTGGTCCCTGGGGCCACAGAAACCCTCAGGTTCTTATAAGAGGGTGGGAGAGTGCAGGGCACAGGGGTGTGCTGGGAAGGCTCATGATCTGGCAGCTGCCTCAGATCCGTTCTTTATCCCTGCAGTTGTACACAGGTCTCGTATTCTCTGTTCATAATGTCCTTACCTGCAAAATGGGCATAATAACAGCCATGGTCCCACGCTGAGCGTCATACTAACATACATAGAAACAGTTTATAAGTTGTGAGGCGAGGCACATAGGTAAAGTGGCACTATTATAATCATTTTTGTCATGTCTCTAATGGCAAGAATCAGAAAAGTTGACGTGAATGAGCTTAAAAATGCCATGGTCTTTCTCTTTCATCCTTTGTTTCCTGCCAGAAAGCCAGAAGGCCGTGGGTAAGAGAGCTTCACTTTCAGCCAGGCAGACTTTGTCACGGCGTGAGCTTTCCAGCTTACAGCCGCCACAAATTTCCTCTGCCTGGAATTGGAGCACATGATTTGACACAGGCTTTTCCCCCACTGATTTATGAGTTTATGTCTATGAAAAGCTACAATAATTGTGATACATTAAGATACAATTATAATGTTTCGACTTTATAAAAGAAGAAAAGAAATTAACATGATATTCTCTGAGAAATACTCCACCCTTGCCCTGCCTCTGTGAAAAATGGATACAGACTGGAGTTTCTTCTCATTCTGATGCCTCTTCGTGCAGGAGGAATAAATCCTTTCTCACGGGCCACTTTCTGAAAGGATGATCATCTTGACTCTAAAGATATTTATTTACCTCAGCCATGATTTAGAGACAAACGCCTCCCTCCCAGGCCCCCCCCGGCCTTCACTGCTGATAACACACCCCTCTGGATTTATATTGCTACCCAAGGCTTGGATTTGTGAGCTCAGACCATGTTGCTGGCACTACCCTGGATAAGACACATTTATCACAGCTGTGCTTGGTTGTATTTGCATTATGTTTTTTTACTGTCTATATTGTTAAAACCAATTGCTGTTGAATCTCCCAAACCTATCAGCAATGCAAAATCCTGGCTTTAAAATCAGGAGGGCAGAACTTAAAGGCACCCAGCTCCTGAATGAAACTCTCCCTCCAGCCTAAACTCTGCAGCCATTAGATTAGACACCAGGAGCGCCAAGGCCCAAAGTCACCCTAACAAGCCTCGGCAAAGAAGCCAAGTAGACCTCGGACCTTGGAGTACTAGGGGCAAAGCTCCTGCTCTGCTGGAAATCTCAGTATCAGAATATTTATGACATGTAAGAGGTCAAATAACTTTAGCCAGTACTGGGCAAGGGTACATGAAAGGCGTCTTTGGGCTTCAAAAGCATCCAGGGACGGGGCTTGGAGGACAGGGTCGAGCAGATGCCACATCAGCGTGGCTGCGGCTTCGGTGGGTTTGGCCAGTTTCCACATTTCCCAGGACGAAGCTGCTGTTTTTCATCTGTAAAGTGTTGTTCAGTAAAACCAACCCAACTGTTAAGTCATCCCAAAGGCTATTTGCAAAACAAACGATTTCTTGTCTTAGTTAGAAAAGCTTGAAAGTGGATGTAAGTTCCTGAGGTCATGGGCTTTTTTTCTATTTGCTTTTGTTCTTGTTTTGCTTTTGATTTTTATGGAGGCAACAGAGACATGAGTGAATTCAATGTAACTTGAAGTTTTTTTAATGTATTTTTTCCCTTTATTAAATCATAACTGTGTACATTAATGCATTTATGGGTACAATGTGCTGGTTTGATATACAATATAGAAAGCTTACGTCGTAGTCATTAACATAACCATCTCCTTGCTTAGTTACGTGTTGTGGTAAGACATTTATACTCTGTTCTTAATAGTTTTGAAATGTACCATTGCATCATGCACATTAGGTGAGGTCGCCCCTGATACCCTCCCTCCTCCAGACCTCCTTCCTCCCCTCCCCTCTCCCTCCCTCTCCCTCCGCTTCCTTCCTTCTTTCTGGACTATAGTTAGGTTTTACCATTCGTATGAACGTGTAGGTAACTTCAGTTTTAAGTAGTGTCTGCAATTTCCCTTGGGAGTGGTCCTGGGAGTGAGGCTTCCTGGGTGAACCCTGGTCTGTCCCAGGCCGCCAGGGTCTTCACTCTCCTCCTGTGTCACCACCCTCCTCTTGGTGCAGGACATGCTGGTCTGGGGCCACCGTCAGTGCCCTGGAAACTTGACCTTTCCTGGAAGTGACAGCCTCCCCTGATCCTCTCATCGAGCAATGACACGCTCCCCCGACACCCCCATCTTGTGGGTGTTGTTGTTATCCAGCACTGGGTCACTTAAATCTGTTTTTCATGCTTTGTCTCAAGATAGAGATGGCAAATTGAGGGATGGGGCTTCTGTTTTACGTATTATAAAGGCAAAATTTGATAAAGTGAATTTTGAATGTGATAATTATTTGCCAGATAAATTTGGAAATTTTAAAGAATACCAGTGATGTGATTTTCTGGCTTTCAGCCGCCCCATCTTGGAGGGGAGAGCACCACTCTGTGGAATCCCATGGTCTGTTGGATGGGTTGGGTGAGCCTGAGCAGACCCAGAGAGGCTCCAGTGGGGCAAGGACATCTGGAGGTCCAGGCCAGGCAGGAAAGGTTGCTCTGGAAAGGTTATTGGTGGCCAGGAATAGCCAAGGGTAACAGAGAAAGGGGCAGGTGGCGGAGGCTCAGGAGTGATGGCATGAAAGCTGTGCAGCAAAAGTAAATGTCAGACAGACAGGAGGGTTGAACAGCCGAGAGATTCAGGGGAAAATAGAGTAAAGACTAGAGTGAAAGTGACAGTGGCGAACAGAGCAAAGAGCCAAACTGCTCAGAATTCAGAGCGTGACCGCACGGCATGCGGCAGGTATTTCTCTCAAGGCTCTTACAATGGCCAGGACTTAGCCAGGACAATGGCTAAGTGAGAAACGTTGCCTCGCAAATTCTACTGCCCAACACTACAGTTTCTTTCACAGCTACCTTAAGGCTGCACGGGGTGAGACAGGTCAGTTATGAATAGTTCCCAGATAGAGAGAAGGCTGGTGAGGATGGGTTGCTCTGTTCTTAGCCCCAATCAGCAGGTCACCTGCAGCGAGCTGTGCTGCCCACGAGTCCCCAGACCCAGGAGGGAGGCCTGGGCACCCGGCACGGGTGTCAGAGGACGGAGGCAATTCAGCTCTGCATTGTCAAAGACAAAGGTGAGCAGGGAAGCTGGGGTCATCTAATCCAGAGGTTCTCAACCTGTGGGTCACGACCCCCTTTTTCCATTCGTAACAACGCAGCAATTAGGAAGGTTGAGAACCACTGATCTAATCTGAATGGGACCCCGTTTTAAAACACCTGCAATTGGAGGGCTTTTCATGCATTAGCATTTTTCTCAATGAATATCAAAGGAATGGAGGGAGAAATAGTATCATTTGTAACCTTTGCAGGAAGGTCAATCTCTGCACTTTCTCTTCTGGGAGCCTAATTTCTCTTTTCTTCTTCTTATCTGCCATGAAAAGTGGAGACTGAAATCTCATCTGCATGATCATTCTTCAGCTGGCTGAGTATTCTTGTGCTTCTTTGAGGAGAGGCTGCCTCTCAGGCATGTGACATGATCATCAGTTTCTGATGATGGGTTTTTAGATGATCAGTTTCTCCATTCTCTCTGTACAATGTGAATGTTACACACACACACATCCTGAGTGACCCTGTTTGCCTTTTAACAGAACTACTCTGCAAGAACCTTGTTTGCAGAAATCACAGGAAGTCTCTTGTTTCTCCATAAAGATGGCACAGCTTGTGCTTTGATAGGAACCCTGGAAATCTTCTACCCGTTGGACTGAATCAAACATTAGCCACCAGCTCTCTACCAGGGGTCCTCAAACTGCAGCCTGCGGGCCACATGAGGCGGTGTGATTGTATTTGTTCCCGTTTTGTTTTTTACTTGAAAATAAGATATGTGCAGTGTGCATAGGAATTTGTTCATAGTTGTTGGGTTTTGTTTTGTTTTGTTTTGTTTTAACTATAGTCTGGCCCTCCAATGGTCTGAGGGACAGTGAACTGGGTCCCTGTTTAAAAAGTTTGAGGACACCTGGTTTAGCCACTGTGCCCAGTAGAAGCTTCCAAGTGAGCTGCAATCTAGACATGGCCCCTTGAAATGTGGCCAGAAATGGCAATTGCCGTGGTCACTCTCACTGGCCAGTGCTGGCCAAAGGTGAGACAGTTTTATGGCTGTGTTTTCCCTTTCGTAGCAGAGGTGGACCCAGCTACGCCCTCTGAGAACTCCTACCACATCAGGAATATGCTCTTGGTCGCTGTCAAGTTAGAAGGCGCCTCTACTTACATATCCCTTCCATAGTCATCGAGTCATTTCATCCTTACAATGAATGAGTTGCGAGCAGCTGTTACAAATCCCCTTATATAGACGGGAAAACGGAGGCTACACGCTGGTGCCGTACCCACAACCGTACCTTTCATCTCCACAATATTAAACTGAAATTTAAAAAAGTAAAAAAAGCACCAAAATAATGTCTCTAAACTGTTTTGATTATATTAGCTAGGAAAATCTTACATCTTTGTGCAAGGCAAACGTCCAAGATGGAGTGAGCAGATCCAGCCACCTGCAGTGAGCGGGGACGGGAGGGACGGGGCTTGGGGAAGGACTTTTGTCAATTACCCAGCAAAAACTAAACTCCTGGAGGAGCAGGAGCCAGTAGAGAGCTTTGCCTGTTTATCACCATTTTTTTTTTAAATCTATAGAAACCAAACGAATGAATGGCCCCATGTGTTTGAGTCTGTCACATAGCATTTTCACAGCTGACCGTGTTGAGAATTCGGCTACACGGTATTTTTCTCGAAACATTTTCTCTCTTTGTCCCAGTAATTTACTTGAGGAGCAACAGATTGTTCTTCTTCCCTATTAATTAGATGAGAAATTATAGCTTCAGTGCTTCAGCCCTGGCTATATGCGCACTGTCATTTCAGTAGGAGATGATTATTTTTACCTTTTCCATTTCAAGTTAAATAATCCCTGAGTTAGGGTGATCAACCATGTAGTTCTTTTGACATTAAATAAATCCCCCACAGTAATCAGAGGTAATCAGGCATCTGCCAGGAGCCAGTGGGCTCATCTGGAGTTAAGGAGCGTTCTCTGGGGAGCAGGAGGGAGACAGTGGTCAGCCGCCCTGGTGGCCCCTGCCGGAGGTGTGGGGGGTTACCTGGCCCTCCATCAGCAGGGCCCAGGCTCTGTCGGGTCCCAATCTTCTGTCCTCTCTCTAACTCTCCTTTCGGCTGAGTTTAGAGTTATCACAGAGAAGGAATGGGCCTCTGACTCACTTACTGACCCTTCCTAAAAGAAACACACACACACAAAAGTAACTCTTCTTTCCCTGTGTGGTGAAAAGCCACTAGGTATAAAATCCAACCCCCTCAATGAAAACGAGTGTATAATATTTCCTAACAGAAAACTTGATAGGGGCAGAAAAGACTGCATTCAGCGTCTCACTAGACACAGGCTGTTCCAAGAACCAATGCGTTGAAAAGCAAATACATCGACACTCCCCATAACCCTGACACTTTGACAAATGCCCCCATGTCTGCCTGTGTGATCAAATTGATCATGTCTCTGCGTTTCCTTCAAAGGCGTCACCTCTGTGGCCTTTCCGCCCCGTTCTGTGAAACTCGGGGGCCTGAAGCCAGCGTGCTGTTTGTATCCCAGGGTTCTTTGTCCCCTCCCTCTAATCCCAACACCCAGAAGAAAAGCAGTTTGAGGAATGCAGAGGAGGCATAAGGGAAATGCGCTTAATTGCTCAGTTTTGGTGGGGGAGCTCTTTCAGGGAAGAACGCTTTGTTAGAGGGAGCCAATTCATTTGCTTCTTTCTTAAATTTTTCACAGAGAAGACTGTGTCCAGGTGACTTGCCCAGCCTGGTTTTGACTCTGCCAGATGAAGAAATCTGAGGAAGCCAAGGGAGCCACAATCCACAGATGGATGCGTCTGCCGATCACCCGATTCAGGCGTAGAAAATGCCCAGAAAATGTAAGTTGGCATCACTCGTGGTGTGCTGAGGAGGAGGAGGATATTTTAGTACCGACAGAACCCTGTGAAGAGGTAGAGATGCTGGGATTAATTCTCCTTAATTTGCACTGAGCTATAAAGAGGTCGTGTCTCCATTCATTCATTCATTTGCTCAGACGTGTTCACTGAAATGTGGCTGCATCTTAGGCCACGTGCTCCGGGTGGTCATCCCTGGGTCTCAGGCCACCTGCTCAGGGAGGTCGTCCCTGGGTCTCAGGCCACCTGCTCGGGGAGGTCGTCCCTGGGTCTCAGGCCACTTGCTCTGGGTGATGGTCCCTGGGTCTCAGGCCACCTACTCAGGGAGGTCGTCCCTGCGTCTCAGGCCACCTGCTCTGGGTGATGGTCCCTGGGTCTCAGGCCACCTGCTCAGGGAGGTCGTCCCTGCATCTCAGGCCACTTGCTCTGGGTGATGGTCCCTGGGTCTCAGGCCACCTGCTCTGGGTAATGGTCCCTGCGTCTCAGGCCACCTGCTCAGGGAGGTTGTCCCTGGGTCTCAGGTTGTTTGCCCAATGTCCATTCTAAGGGGCCTTCCTTCGGATGCCTGTTTCTATTCTTTGGCAGGGAGAACAGGATTAGAGGCTGCAAATTTTCTATCCATTTTTTTCTTAGAAAAGGTGAGAGACATTTAAGGGAAGAGAGGAGGAAATCCGACGGGCGTGGCACCGGTCAGTTCTGTCTGTCGGCAGCATCCGCAATGTGACGCCCTCCTACCTCCCAACTTATTCCTTCATGTTCTCTCTTTCCTGCCCTAACCAACATAATGAAAGTCATTATCTGTTGCCTGAATTACTACAGTGGCTTTGAAACTGTCCTTGATTCCAGGCTCATTCCAAAAATACCTTTTTTCAGCCCACTAGCATGAGTTTGGTGAGGCCAAAAAGTTCCCTAATGAATTCCTTGCTTTCCAACTCTCCCCATTCAAATCCACTGCAGACACAGCCCCAGGGTCACCGCACTGTTGCACAAATTTCTTCAGGTGACTTCATGCTCAGGTCTCTAACCGAGGGACTATCACGGTCGGCGAACTCTGTGTGCTATTGCAGGCTCTCTGCAGTGCCTTGAGCCTGGTTGTCCTATGCCTGCCCCCAAATGGGACTTACGGCTGCTCCCTGAAACCCTTCAGGCCTTGTGTTTTCTTCCTCCGGAATAGCCCTAAAAATTCTTTTCTCTCATCCCTGGATTGGTACTTCCCCTGGCAGCCTTTCTGCACCTGTTTTTGAGTTGTCTCACAGTCACCTGCCACTCCTCATCCCTCTGGACCACTCTGAAGGCACTGGGTGTGTTCCGCCTTAGAGCCCCTGAGGGTCTGCAAGTCCTGTGAGGGTGGCAATGGCGTCTCCAAACCAAGTGCCCAGCACGGTATTGTATTATTTTTGAAGAAGTAAAAAAGTAAATTGATAGTGCAAAAAGGTTTCTGAAGGAAACGCAGTCATCAAAACGGCCTCAGTACTTCAGGGAAATTGTCCCGCATGATGGACAGAAACACTGCCCAGATAATGACTGTTCTGAGTGACAGACACGTGCGAGGTCAAGGGCCCCTTTCTTTGGCCCATCCTTCTGTCCACCTGCCTGGGGCTCATCCCATCCAGCTCAGTTTTAGCGATCTGACTCTGGAAGTCCAAAGTACTTACCACCACCTCAGCAACTATTAGTGTAATTTTGTCTTTGTGTTTTAGTTTTGTTGTTGTTGGTGGTGGTTTTTAAACAGATCACATACATATATGACTGACAAAAGGCAAGTTGGTAATTGTGTAACCCAGAACAGCTGTCAGTTCAGCCTTGGCCTTCCCACTGATGGTGCCCCTCAACCCCAGGTCTCCAGCACTGCAGACAACAGGGAGTCCCAGCCCTGATGAACTGGGGACAGAGAGGGCAGTGGGATCACTGAACCCAGAGGAGTGTACTCTGGCCACTGAGGATAATGTGGATGTCCTGGTGGTATCAGCATTCTTGGAAAAACGGGAGTAATGTGCAAGACAAAAGGTTAACCGAAGTGAAGCTCAAATGCAGCCAGAGAGGCTGCCGTCTGGTTCTCCTTCCGCGAGGAGACATGAACAGTCACACCTCCACCTGCCGCAGAGGACACGGCAGCTCTCGTAGTTGAGGGGGTACCTGTGTGCGGCTCAGACCTCACCTGGACTCTTTTCTTTCTGCATTTACTGACATTGAGGAGCCGAAACCCATTACCTTAAAATTGGCTAAATATGGTCTCTCCAGTCAATTCTGCCTATAAAACAATTTTCCTATTCAAGAACACTGAACAGCAGACTCCATCTCTCATACAGAGGCCATTAATTCTCTGCTACTGCTCATTATTCTTATTAACTATTCCCAGACCTTCTGCTGGAGGCAAAATGTATCTATTAGAGCCAGCAAATAAGGATTGCTAACATGCTGAGGCCAGCGTCCTCACCCAGGCCCTCAGCAAAGCCAGGGACCTGGGACCCCACCAGCTGGGCCTCGTGTGAAGCATCTGTGCTGTCCAGAGCTGAGGCAGAAGTGGCAAGACAGGCCACTCGGGACACAGGGTCAGTACTGGTGTTGGCCACGCAGAGCCCCATCCTGAATCCACAGCTCAGACGGGAGTTTCCTAAGAGTAAAAACTGATTACTTGGACGTTTCCTTAGATGTTCACAAATTGGTTTATGTAATAAGGGGGAGGGAAATAGGAGGAAGCCTGGAGCTCTCTCTGTGCCCCTGTGAAATACAGCCAGGACAGAAGGAAGCAAAGAGACTGGCATTTCCAGGCCATGGACTTACTTAATTCTCACCATTGGCTTAAGAAAAAAAAGACTTTAATGAAGTACATTTTATGGATTGTAAAATGTACCCACTTCAAATGTAAAATGCCATAATTTTCATTAAATTTACCAATGGATGGAAGTACCACCTCGACTCAGTTCTGGAACACTTGCATCCCTCAGTAAGCTCCCCCTCCCCCCTCCGCAGTGAGTACAATCCACACCCCTCCTCCTAGCCCCAGGCAAGCACTGATCAACTCGGTACCCCTATAAATTTGCCTCTGTGGCACATTTTAGGTCAAGGAACAGTACAAGACGCCATGATTTATGTCTTCTTTCACTCAGCCTAAGGATGGAAGTGTATCCGTGACACAGCAGGTGTCAGAACTCCTTCCTTCTGATTTCCAGATAGTATTTCATGTATGACTGTCACAAGCCTTGTCTCTCCATCCACCAGCTGATGAACATTTAAGCTGTTTGCGTCTCAGGCTGTTATCAATAAGGCTGTTATGCACATCTGTGAATGTCTACATGTGGGCCTTTCTGTGGGCTCATGGTTCCATTTTTTTTTAAATCTATAATTAGAAGTGGAATTGCTGGATCATGTTGTACTTTCTGTTTAACTTTTTTTCTCAAACTATTTTCCAAAGTGGTTGTACCACATTATGTTTCTACCAGCCATGCATGAGGACACCTGTTTCTGCGTATCTTCACCAACGTTTTTCTGTCTTATTTACAACAGCCATTCTAGTGAACGTGGACTGGCGTTCTGCTGTGGTTTTATTTTGCATTTCCGTAATAAATAACACTAAATATCTTTCTATGTACGATTGGCTACTCCATGTCTTCTCTGGGGTGACATCTGTTCAGATCCACTGTCCATTTTTTTTAAAAATCAGGTTGTTCATCTTTCAATGCGTGCGTTGTTAAGTATTTTTTATGAATTCTGGATGCAAGTTCTTTATCAGATTTGTGCTTTGCAAATATTTTTTTCCACTAATCTGTTACTTGTCTTTTTATTTTCCTAAGAGTATCTTGAAGTGTGAATGTGTCAAATTTTGATAAGGCCCCATTTATGTATTTTCTTTTCTTTCTTTCTTTTTTTAAAGACAGAGTCTCACTCTATCGCCCCCGGCAGAGTGCCGTGGTGTCACAGCTCACAGCAACCTTCAACTCCTGGGCTTAGGTGATTCTCTTGCCTCAGCCTCCCAAGTAGCTGGGACTACAGGCGCCCACCACAACACCAGGCTATTTTTTTTCTTTCTTTTTTTTTCCTTTTGTGGCATTTTGGCCAAGGCCTGGGTTTGAACCCGCCACCCTCAGTATGTGGGGCCAGCGCCCTACCCACTGAGTCACAGGCACCTTCCTTCTTTTCTTTTTCTTAAATGTAGTATCTAGGGCATCTTTACCTGGCACAAGGTCTCAGAGATTTTCCTCTCTGGGTTCTTATAAAAATGGTTCCAGCTCCTCACCCTGTGACTGTGTCGAGTGACTTTTCCGTGTGATGCGAGGGAAGAGTGTAAGTCCATATCATCCCTGTGTCTAAGCAACGGTTCTAGCCTGGTCTACAGAGAAGACTATGCTGTGACCAATGAATTAATTGCCCTGTCACCTTTGCAGCACAATCAACTGGCTGTAAAGACAAGGGTTTATTTCTGTGCCACGGCCTGCGGGGCTAATTCAACGGGGCCCTAGGGTAGGGTCGAGGGAGTGAAAAAGACAAGAGACACAAGGAACGAGAGCAGGACAGGATTCTGATCAAGCTCTGAAACACTTTATTTTTTAACAGCTATATATGCTCAAGCAGAGGAGGAAGTGTGCTCGGGGGTATGAGAGGGTGGGGAATTCCCGGTAGCAGGTGTGGTAATCCAACAGTCAGAATGTTCGTTTCGCCTAGGGCAGTAACCTTCCAAGCACCTGACTTAGTGCGATAAGTTTCCATGGTGAGCTTGCTCTTAAGTTTTGGCTCCCGGCATTTCTGTATTCTTGATTCTGTTTACGAATAGCTTGGGATTTAAGCTTGAGTCCCCAGATTTTTCACAGCAGGTACTGTGCCTGGTCAGTGGCAGAACAGGCTTCCTCTCCTCCCCCTGGTCTCCCTGCTTTCCTATGTAGGATCTTTCTCTTTAGTAAGTCTGTAATATAGAAAATATTTTTAAATTTTATAATATTGATTACGGAACCAGGAATCTAAGGATCATCTTTAGTGAAGGCCTTATCATTACAAAGGACATCACTGTCTTCTGCTATGAGGAAGGTAATTCTCAAGTGCCCTTTCCTTTCTTTTAGTCACTGAAAATGTAGTGAAGCAGCCCTTGGCTCAGATTCCTGAGATTCCTCAGTGTAGAGGATGCTGAATCCATTAGTAATAGGTATTTAGGATACACCCTTCATGTCCTCCTCAGGACAGGCCTCCCGTTAACCGCCACTCCCCGTCTTGACCGATGTGGATTTGACCACCTGTTCCCCATTACCTGCTCCCCGCTCCACACCGAGCCGGGTAAGGCCCAGAAGCCAGAAAGACTCTGCTTTGGAACTCAACAAGAACTATAAAAAAGCACCAGGCCTGAGGCAAAAACCTGTCTCCCATAGCAAACGCCGTCTCCACTTGTTATTTGGCGTCTGCTCTCTTGGTTGCTTGGCTCTGTTCCTCTAGTTCCTGAGAATTTCCTTTATTTTTTGACAACCCGCCTTGCTCTGCTTTGTTCTGTTCTGTTTGTGTTTGGAACTCTTCTCTCTCTGCGGGGCCTGTGTCTGACCCCTCTTTGCTCAGGTGTGTGGTGACCTCTCACCCTGACCTGCACCCTGACCTCCAGGCCCGTGTGTGTTCCTTCTCCAGGACCCGCATGATTCCAGATGCTCGGCTCGACCTTGATGGTTAAAACCGTGGCCCTGACTTGGAACCGGCTTGTTCCTGAGTTCTTAGGGTCTGACTTCTGTTTTCACTGAGAACACCAGGGTTCGCATCTTACAGGTCAATTATTAAGGAAGTGGGCTTGGGGTTAAGACTTTCTAGGTTAAAACACTGAGTACGTCCTTTACTACCAGCGTGAACTTGGATATAAACTTGGGCAAATTACAGGGCCTTTCTGTATCCTCACCTCTTCATCCACAAAACAGGAATAACATTAATAGTTGTATGTACCGCAAAGGTTTGTGATTAGACTAAAGGAGTGAACACAATACTCGAAACAGTGCCTAATACACAATAAGCTTTTGGGCGAGGCGCTCGTAGTTCAGGGCTTAGAGCGCCGGCCCCATGCACTGGGGGTGGGTGGTTGGAGCCTGGCCAGGGCCTGCTGAACACAGTCAGCTCTCAGGAACCTTGAGCCATTCATATGTCATGGTGACCCATCCCTCTGCCCCTCAGTGGGTTCCTCTGCAGCCTCCGCCACACTGCGGCTCAGCAACCTTCCTACCAGACCCCACTCCTTCCTCTAGGTGAAACACGACATCTCCACCCTGCTCTCCAGCCTCCTCACCTGCCTCTATCCCCTCCTCAGAGACAGTCATCAGGGCCAGTTTCTTGCCAATGCCATAGTCATAGTCCACTTTTTTTTTTTTTTAGACAGAGTATTACTTTGTTGCCCTTGGCAGAGTGCCTACTGTGGCGTCATAGCTCACAGCAACCTCAAACTCTTGGGCTCAAGTGATTCTCTTGCCTCAGCTTCCTGATTAGCTGGGACCACAGGCACCTGCCACAACACCTGGCTATTTTTAGAGACAGGGTCTGACTCTTGCTCAAGCTGGTCTCAAACTCCTGGACTTAGGCGATCCACCTGCCTCGGCCTCCCAGAGTGCTGGGATTACAGGCGTGAACCGCCGCACCCTCATCTTTCTGACATCATAGGGCCTCAGGCCTCTCCACTCCCACCACTCAGCTGCTGCTGGGGATCCACATGCCACACTCTCCCCTTTACCCAGGTAACTCTTAGTTACCCTTCCAGTCTTGGTTATCAATTCCTCCAGGAAACCTTCTCTAGTCCCCTAACATCCAAAAACTCCTCACAGTGCCTTAAATTTCCCGTGGCAGAATTCACCCTGTGGTCTTGTCTGTTCAGGTTCCTTTTCTCCCTCATTAGATGACGAGCTCTCGAGGTCGGGGCCTCCCCTGCCCTGCTCAGAGTTTCACGTCCAACTCCTGACACAGTGTGCATGTGTGAAGCTCCCAGAAACTCTCCACAGGGCTCCCGAGCCAGTGACAACTGTCCGCGGTCGCAGGTGGCGGGAGGCGAACGTGGACCAAAATCTGAGGATATCTGTTACCTTCCTGACGTGGAAGATGGCGTCTACGCTTCCCTTGGACCCGTTTTACTGACCACAAGGCTAAGACTTGTAGAAAGGATTGATCAACATCGAGAAAGATGAACGAAAGAAGATGGCAGAGTTTTCTTACAGTTCATTTCTCTTCCTAAAGAAAGTCCTACACCTTGTGTAAAAAAAGAAAAACCAAAGACCTGGCAGAGAAGGAGGGAGAACGGGAGACGCCGGCACCTTCTCCACCTGCCATAGAGTTTACAGATGGTTTTCACTGGAGCATCCCTGTGTATTTTATTTGTCTGTCACTTTTGTTTACTCCAATTTCTATACTTAACTAATTTGGCTTGACATAATCAGGACATGGCCATGAGAAACAAGATGATGTCTTTTAAATATTTCATTTAATAAGGAAGTGCTGGATACAGACGCCTGTTCCTTTTCATTGGGGAAGTGGACATGGTCTAATCACTGCGACTCACAGGGTTAGCATGAATTTATAATAAAATTCCCCAAGACTCATGCAATAGCAACACTTTGACTAACGGGAATTGATTTAGATTTGAGTTCATTTTTAACGAGTGGTAATGAGCTTCTCTTTCACCTGGCTCCCCGTCGCACAGCAGCCCAGCGGTCACAGAGACGTGTGCCTACCCTGTAACCACGAGGATGACATTTGTCCAGCCACACACGTCTTTCCGCAGCCTCGTGGCCTGGCCCAGACCAACGCGGCGGGTTTCTCCCTGGCTTTACCCCCTTCCCTGTACAACGTAAACTCATAGGGCTGAAAGTCAGCTGATTCCAACTGCACTTTTTTTGGGGTGTGGAAAATTAAGAACTTCTAAGAGCCCTGTCTTGTCTTTATGAAGCTGCGGTTTCAATGAGCTGAAAATCCAATTCCCTTAATGGCTCTTTTGTATTCAGTTTGGTTCCCAAGGATTAGAGGAAGTTTAAAAAAAAAAAAAAAGAAAAGAAAAAGAAAATTCTCTTGTAATGTTGGATTGCTTCAAAGGTAATGCTTGTAAATACAGGTAGCTTCCTTCATGCTTGGCATTGTCTGTGGAATTTTTGGAGACTTACCTACTACAAATCGGTTGTTCCTAATTTGTAAAATGGGATTTACCACCATAAGAGAACAAGTGCCCGCCGTCCATAAACAAAGGATGTTTTCCATCTAGGAATGACTTACTTGCATCTTGTCTTATAGAAGGAACCCATGTTGGATTGTGCAAAATATGGAGGCCTAGAATACTAAGAATGGTAGTGTACAGATATCAAAAAGCAGGTATTTGGGCTTGGTGCCTGTAGCTCAGCGGCTAGGGCGCCAGCCACATACACTGGAGCTGGCAGGTTCAAACCCAGCCCTGGCCTCCCAAACAACAATGACAACTACACACACACACACACACACAAAAGCAGGTGTTGTGGTGGGTGTAGTCCCAACTACTTGAGAGGCTGAGGCAAGAGAATCACTTAAGCCCAAGAATTTGAGGTTGCTATGAGCTGTGATGCTTCAGTACTCTACCGAGGGTGACAAAGACTCTGTCTCAAAAAAGAAAAGCAGTTATTTCTGGGGAGCTCCTTTTGACCACTGTAAAATGCATTATAAAGCATAGTCATCCTTTAGGGGCAAAATACTTGGTGATAACATGATATGATTTTCTGTGTCACCAATGTGAGCTGTACATGGAAAGCCTCGAGAACTCTGCTCTATGGTGGGGACGTTATTAACATTAATGTTATGGCAAGCCCTGTCCTTTTGTGTCATCAGTGGCCACTGATGGATCAGTTTTTCACATGGTGCTGAACTCCGTCAGCAAGTCTGAGACAGAGCATTGCTCACTTTACCTCCTGAGAAACTGAGCTCTTCAAGACCGACCACCTCTCTCACCTCAGTCCTCTTCCAAGATCATATCTAGAAAGAGGCAAAGAAAGAAATTTAGGAGCTAGTTGCAAGGATCCCCCCTCCCCCCCCCCCCGTAATTCCATCCTACAAATATAGACCTCTGCCGTCCATTGATTTCTTTACTCATTTGCAGGTGGCACAAGTGGGAGTAAGTGGGGACCGAAGTCTCACAGAGCTCTGTGACTTCAGCCGTGGTTGCCCCTGGGGCCGAGGAACGTGGCTTCTGGGCTTGAAAAGACCAGATGATGAGCTTCCTCCAAGTGCGTCTCTCCCCGTGCCTGTTGGTGCCTCCCAGCCTGGTTCTGGCATTTTAGCACCTACATTCCGAGTTCGGAGGCTCACCACTCACTCCTTAAACCCTGGAGGGATAAGAGAAGTTGAAAGACTAAAAAGCAATGACTATTCCTGAGTTTCAGGAGACCCATTGAATTACTTATCTGCTCATTCAGTGGAGTTTTTAGAGTGTGTGTACCGTCCGTCAGTCCTGTGAGCATTAGGAAACCAAAGTTTAAAAAGTATAACTCTCTTCTTATGAAGGAAAAGAGGTAGATAAGAAAAAGGAAATGAAAGAGTTCCGCCTGTATCTTAGAGATCTGTATGAATTATAGTAGAAGCACAGGAAAAGAAACCCCAAGTTGCCTTGGGGAGGGAGGACAGGATGGCTCTGTAGAGGAAGGGGGGTGTCCCAGGGTAGGGGGTGAGGGGTGCGCCTAGGCAGAGGGCGGCGTGGTGCGGCAGTGTGTGGGCAGGGGTTGCTCCCCTCCGTCGGTGACCTGGAGTCACATGCTGAGGACCTTTTAGAACAAAAAGTCTGGCGAGGCCCAGGGGCTGCTCACTCTTCTGAGCACTGTCAGGCAGCTGTAACCAGCAGGATCCTAAATAGAAACCAAGCCCCATGTGACTCTTTCTTCACCCGGTTTTAATCACAAACAAGGCAACAACCCAGGATTTGTGTCATTCTGATCAGGCAGAAGGGATCTGTGGGTGTGCTTCTGAGAAGGATCTAGAATAAGTTCTCACAGCTGTGGGGCGCGGTGGCTCACACCTGTAATCCCAGCACTCTGGGAGGCCGAGGCGGGTGGATTGTTTGAGCTCAGGAGTTCAAGACCAGCCCGATCAAGCAGGAGAACCCATCTCTACTAAAAGTAGGAAAAACTAGCCAGGCGTGGTGATGGACGCCTGTAGTCCCAGCTACTCTGGAGGCTGAGGCTCGCTTGTTCCCATGAGTTTGAGGTTGCTGTGAGCTGTGATGACTTCACAGCACTCTGCCCAGGGCAACAGAATGAGACTCTGTCTCCAAACAAACCGTGGCAGCAGGCCCCAGTCTGGATGTCCCACCCTCCCTCCTTTTCCAACCAGCTGTGCTCAGACGCATCTGTTTCATCTCAGGCTGGTCCAGCCACTTCTGTGAGCCTTGAGGCTGGAAGATTTTTACAGCCTCACGAGGTTCAGATAGGGGCACACCACAAAGGTGATGTGGCTATACCGATTCCCGTAAATGAGTGGATAGCTCCTCAGAAAACAAACTTTGCCTTCTTTCATTGGAGGTCACAACCCAGCAGGTATCAAAGGATACTGGACACCCTCACTGCTGCAGTGGAAATAGAAGGAGTGAAAGCAATCCTAACAGCCTCGTCTGCTCGGGCAGAGGAAGTCCTCAGTAGCACACAAACGTTCCTGCTTTCCCTTCAAGCACTGTCTTATGAGGCAGGACGCATGTGGGACACTGTTTATGGGGCACTGAGTCCCTTCTGTTGGGTGAGCCATTAACTAGCAGATGTGTGACTCAGATTACTAAAACATTATCTTTTACCTTTATTTATAAATGGTAGTTGTCTATTTTTTGAGACTTAAAAAAAATAATAAGAAGCAGTTAACTGATGGCTCCATCAGAGTCAAAGTACTCTATAATAGATGTACTCTTCTTTGACAATGTGAATGTTATCTTCTTTGCATTATTATTATTATTATTGCTTAATATTTTGGTGTAGCAATTCTCCGATTTCTTTTCTGAATGTATTCATGTTTGTTCATTCTTTATGAGGTTTTTGTTTCTAGTTCTTATCTTTAACATTGTTGTTTTTATTAAATTTTAAGCCTCTTCAATTTTGTGAAGGCAAAACATGGAAACCTAATAAACACATATATATGTAAAAATTAAAAAAAAAAAAGTAGTTGCAGAAAATTCTCCTCAGTAAGAAGACGGCCTCAAAGCAGATTTCCCCATGAGTCCTGAACACATCTTGCCATGATACTTTAGGGTATTTTCCCACTAATTAAAAATGGCCGTGACGACATGGAGCAAGCAGAGAGTGAAGAAGATGCTGCTTCCTGTACTGAGATTGAGATTCTCATTTTCACTTTCGTAACCAGCCCTCAAACAAGGGGTGCCACCGTTCCTCAGTCTATTAAACTTAGAGATATAGATGTCATGGAGGAAGACGTGCAGGAAGCCACCATGGTCATTAACGTTTTATGGTGGGTGACCTGTGAGGCCAAGGGGGACATCGCTGAGCCACTTTCCAAATAAGGGACGGCAGCATGACTTGGAGGGGGAGATGGAGAGACAGTTCCTCAGGGAAGGGGCCTTGATTTGATTGATTGTTCATTTCCCATTGATTGCCCTATTTGATTTCATTCATCTTATATAAGTAGTTAGATTTGGGAAACCTTTTTGAATACAACATGAGGACAGACATATACAGTCTGGAAATGTTTATTGAACAGCTGTGAAGATGCTATCTGGATTTTTTTTTTTTCAGACAGAGCCTCAAGCTGTCCCCCTGTGCTGTGGCATCACAGCTCACAGCAACCTCCAACTCCTGGGCTCAAGCGATTCTCCTGCCTCCACCTCCCAAGTAGCTGGGACTACAGCTACCCGCCACAATGCCCATCTATTTTTTTGTTGCAGGCATCATTGTTGTTTGGCAGGCCCGGGCTGGATTTGAACCCGCTAGCTCAGGTGTATGTGGCTGGTGCCTTAGCCACTTGAGCCACAGGCATCGAGTCAGCTATCTGGATTTTGTAGAAAAAAAAATTTTAAGCCAATGCCAGGTTGTAAAGGACATGCCCCAGTGATGACTGGGCTTTCAGGGCTCCCTTTAGCTTATGAGGGCTTCACTACCAAAGCCACACTGAAAACCTCTTCTCTGCACACGTGGGGGGAATCTTGGCGTGCAGTGTGGCTTTGTGTAGCTAACAGGACACATCGGCATGTGGGTGTGCGCTGTGCTCACTCATTAATTCAGTAATGGTTAGGGAGAATTTGCCACATGGTGGTCACTGTTCTGGGCACTGGAGATGGGGCAGCAATATAGCACAGGAGAATTCTGGCTTTGTGGATTTTACAGATGAATTGGGTAAGGCAGACATGAAGTACCAAACAGCAAACAAATAAATGAATCAAAAGGTGGTGAGTTCTATGCAAAAAACAGATCAAGGAAGGAAGACAGAAAGTGTTGAGAGGGGTGTTGTTTAAAGGCATTGGGCACCAGTGAGGCAAATTTTAAACCAAAGTGTTGAGGAAGCAGAGTCATGAGGCTGTGGAAAGGAGAGAGGCCTTCTGGCCAGAGGCACCAGCAGGTGTCAGGGCCCCAGGTCAGAGGCTGGAGCAGCGGGAAGAAGGGCAGGAAGGAGAAGGTGAGCAGGAGATGAGGCTGGAGAGGCAGCAGGGGCTTTGGGGAGGGGCGCTGTGTTTGTGAGGGTGGCTGGAGCTGCTCTGTCACCTCCCAGAGTTGCTGGCGTAGGACAGCTGAGTCTCTGAGGGGACCTCAAGGTGGAAGGCTGAAGGTCAGTATCCGTCCCAACATTCTCAGTCATCAGTTTGCAAAGATTTATGAGATTGATTGGGTGCAGCTCGCTGTCCATGGTACTAGGGACAGGTCCAAAGTCACTTCTCGGATCACAGGTACCTTTTCAATATGTTTGGAACGCCTGGGGGCCAGTGTTCTTCTTGGTGTAGTGTAAATACATTTAATTATATATGTTACATATTTATATATTTCATATTCTCCTTCCTGCCATATGTAAGTACTTTAAACTTTATAAAGTATCTAAGTACTTTCAATCTTCTTTGTACTTATAAATAAAATATAAGTATCAATAGCACTTACTGAACGAGTAACTGAGTGGTACTGAAAGGGAGGTCATTAGGGCCTAATGAGACGTGAGGCATAAACATTGCGTCACACGTGATCCTAACACCAATCAGGACTCTGCGTTAGGGACGGTGGCACTCCTGCTGCTCAGTCACGTCCTGGAGAGACAGAGGATTGGCAGCCATAAGTGTTTTCACATCACATGACTATGAGCACAAGGAGAAAACCCCCGTTTAGGAAAGAACGTTTGTTTAAAAAGAATCACTTTTTCTTTTTAGATAATGAACCTAGAGGCAACTTCCAGCTCATTTCAAACTGCTGAGTCATTTGCCACTTTAAATGAATTGAGGGCTGTTGAAGGTTTTATACAAGAATTCATTAAATATGCATCAAGCCAGCTGAAGATGGAAATTGTTATAAAACCTGGCAACAGTTCAAACAGCAAAATGTTCCAGTTTATGGTGGAGATTATTTTACTCTCGTCTGGATTCCATCCCCTGTTAGTCCATTCAAACTGGCAAGGCAAGCGTCCTCTGCAGAGGGGTGACAATTGCTTTAACCGTTCATGTGGCTATTCTGGCAGCCGAGAAAAATACTGTGATTCCAGCCAGGTGTTCGCTAGTCCGGAAGGCGTGGTGGGCAGCGAGATCCCTGCCTTCCCCTGAGTGCTGACACCTAATTACTTGGAGGCAGGATGTGAGGCTATTGAAACAACACGCGTCCTCAGGCACACACACAGGCCTGCGCGTCTTTCCCACACACTCTTTCTATCTCTGGGGATGAGGAGGTGCTAGAAAGAAGAGGTGAGGGGTGGGAGGCAGCATGCTAGGATGGAAAGAGCAAATGGCTTAAGATGAAACCGTTGGATTCATGTTCTGGCCGTGCCACTCGCCAGCTGAGGGACCATCACCCAGTCACCAGCCTTAGCCTTATGACCTTCTTGTTCATGCAGTTTTGATAATGATATCGGCTTTGTGGTTGGCTCCAAGGAGGCACAGATACTTCTGCTGTACAAGTATTCCCGATATTCTGAAAAATGATGCCCTAAAAATGACTGAGTAAAGAAAAACAGGATTGGGGTTAGACTATTCAAAATCCATACCGTAACTGTGAAAAGTGCCACCAATTAAAAAAAGTTAAAGTCCTAATAAATAAACAGGAAAGTATTTTTTTTGTAACAAGGGAAAGGTGACGGTAGCTTGAGGAACGATGGCAGAAGTGAATGTGGAAACAGAGTGGGGGACAAGGTCAGGACGCACAGGGACTGGGGGAGCCACACTTCCCAACAGAAAGAGCCAGAAGATAACACAGGGCAAATGGTCACTGTGTACGATGTTGTCTTTTTCCCCATCTTGCAGCATTCAAACGCGTTGCTGTCTTTTTGTGTCTAGGTGCCGTTTTGCAGTGGCACACAGTTTAATGGTCTGGGGGGAAGAAATCACTTATTAACCAATGAAATTTCTACATTTTACTGATCTCAGCCTTTTCTCTGAGTGAAATAATTTGTATTACAAAAAAGATAACTAAGGCCCCAGCCACATACACCTGAGCTGGCGGGTTTGAATCCAGCCCAGACCGCCAAACAACAAAGACAGCTGAGACCAAAAAAGAGAAAAAAAAAAAAATAGCCGGGCGTTGTGGCAGGCGCCTGTAGTCCCAGCTACTTGGGAGGCGGAGCCAGGAGAATCGCTTGAGCCCAGGAGTTGGAGGTTGCTGTGAACTGTGATGTCACAGCACTCTACACAGGGCGACAGCTTGAGGCTGTCTCAAAAAAAGAAAAAAAAAAGATAAGAAAGACGGAGGAGCAGACTGTATTTAATGTACACTTCCAAATGTAATAAATAGTACAGAATTAAAAAGGGTAACACAGTGATGCAGATGACATATTAAAGCACTTAGCAATGTCGGACACAGGATAGATAATAAATAAATATGTTTCAGAAGATAAAATCCAAAGGGTATAAATGTTTAGAATCTTGAGCAGAAAATACGACCAAGGTACCAGAAGTCTAAGAACCTCGGTCTGCTTAACATTATGTTGGAGTAATTTTAAGTGTCAGAAGACAGACAGAAGAAGAAAGGAGGAGGAGCAGTTATGAAGTACAGGGCTGAGAATTCTAGCTGCCTCCGAGGAGAGTCCGTGAACAACAGGCCACCAACCGCCCAGGCGACATCTTGGTCTCCAGGGTGAATGATGACATTTTAACTTGCCGAGGGATCTCTTAATTTCAAATTATAAAGTAGTCTTAAAGGAAGGATCCTGATGGATTGGTGAGAAGCACCAGGCCTTGGTAATTACCCGCACTGGAACTCTGACCACACGCAGTTTTTTTATTTCCTCTTTCCACTCTAATAGAGCTTTAGATGTTGCTATACATTATCATTTAAAACTAGTCTGAAGTTCTAGATGCAAACTTGTGACAATAATAATGACAGTAAATTGATGGTCAAAGCAACTATATTGCACGAAACAGTCTGTAGTTTATAAAAAGCATTTATAGAATCCAAATTGTGGGACTTGGGTGGAGACCATAATGGGGAAATATTTCTACCCTCTAGTTCATTTTGAACAATCTAAGCATTAATATTTTGGAATGAATTTCATATCATCACATGTAAGACCTGGATATGTCTACATAGCAGATATCTGGAAAGTTCAATTCACCCGGAATGCCGTCTCTGCCCCACAATCCCCACGAGATACAGGACAGAAGAACATCCATGTAGGGCCGTCCTAAGAGATGGGGAGGATACCGCCCCTGAACCTGAGGCACACATGTCTAGTGTGCTGCGAAAGAGGATGCTGGTCAGGGGAGCTGGAAAGCACAGCGGGTGGCTCATCCCGGGGCTGAGTGGAAGATTCCAGGGGGATCACTCACAAAAGTCTGAGCCATACCCAAGAGTTGGTCTGGCAGAGAAAGTGCAATGGGGGCCAATGACCAGAAGAACAAAGACAATTTAGCCTGAAACAAGGCGGTGTGGGGAAGGAGCACAAGAACAGGCTAGATGAGGTGGCAGGCAAGGGACGGTCAGAAACTGAGGACAGAAAACAGATGAGAGTGCGGGGACGGCCACCTCAGCACAGGCCTGGTTTGCAATGCAGAAGATTTCTCCATGGAGACATCAGGACAAAACTCAAGAGTATTAATTAGGGAAGGAAATAGGTCAAGTTGTGATATGGGAGAACTAACTGCTCTGGCTGAAGCTGCCTTTGTTTTTCTGTGAGCTGGAGTCACATTTAGCACCGAGCACCCAATGTTCAACCTACTTCCTGCAGCCTCAGTTATTTCCTTATCTCATCTTCCTCCTGTCTTCCCTCTGTCACTGAAATGCTGCCCTGTTGGAACTGAACATAATTAAGTGTTGTGGGGTCTAGGGTCAGAATGTGTTGTGAGCAGTTAACAATATAGGGAACCAAGGTAGTCGGGTGGAGTGATCATCATGGGCTTTGTGTAGGAATCTGCTCCCGCCTCCTCCTCCCTCCCACCTTGTCCGCCCTCCCCCTCCTCCCTGCCCCCCCTCCTCCCTCCCATCTTGTCCGCCCTCCCCCTCCTCCCTGCCCCTCCTCCTCCCTCCCCCTCTTCCCGCCCACCCCTCCTCCTCCCATCCTCTCCTCCTCCCACCTCCTCCACCCTTCCTCCCTCCTCCACCCTCCCTCCCTCCTCTACCCTACCACCTCTCTTCCCTCCAACCTCCTCCTCCCTCCCACCTCCTCCTCCCTCCCCCTCCTCCTCCGCCTCCTCCTCCCACCCCCTCCACCCTTCCTCCCTCCTCCACCCTCCCTCCT